>SNVD02012353.1:0-63366 GCA_013180625.2 Boswellia sacra | reverse complement strand
GATTTATCCAAGTAAGAGGTTCAGTGGGAGTCTTCTACTTCTTCAAGATTTTCTTCTAACCCTAAATTTTGCCTAGGTTATATTTTCAGATTTTTGACTTAGCGAGTTCATTCATTCATATTTTTTTATGTTTTAATTTTTGTTTAAGCTGCCTTTCTCAGGTTTTTGACTTAGCGAGCTTGCCCTAACTTTTGTTTGAGCCTTCTTTTTTAAGGTTTTCAACTCAGCAGGCTATTTCTTTTTCTTTCATAACTTAACTTTTGCCTAAGCTATCCTTTCGTGTATTCAGTTTAGCACACTTGCCTTAATTTTTGCCTAAGCCGCCTTTTCAAGTTTTCAACTTGGTAGGGTTTTTTCTTTTTTTTCTTTTGTTTTGTTTTGTTTCTTTTTCTTAGATTTGGTTACAAGAGAGCTATCCGTTCTAACAGTTAGCAACGTGGGTATTGCCAATGGTTGTCCGTCTGTCAGATGGCTGCCTAACTATCAAGAGATGGCTGCCCGACCCTCTTGGGTTTATTTTAGAAAATTTTATTTAGAAATTTCGTTTTTTATCTGCACCCTTCCTCCATATAAACAAACCCTTTTTGACTTCTTAAGACACCGATTATTTAATACAATCATCTTTCTCCCCCTTGAAGACACGCTCGAGAATTCAAGAAGTCTTTTCAAAAATAAAATTTTTAGGTGTTCAATTGCTCTCAACCCAGAAAAGGTACGTCTTGAGAGCAAAATTCTCTCATCCTTCCTAATCTGTTTTATTCATCTTGCTTAGAAGAAGCATGTTTGGGATTTTTTTTATGCTTAGGAGCATGTTTAGGGTTATTATGAGTTGTTCTAACCCAATTTATTTTGTAAGATGGATAAGCGTGTTGAGGTAAGTCTGTAATCCTTCCTTTTTTAGAATCATGCTTAGGAATTTATTTCCTTTGAGAATGCCTAGAATCATGATTAAGAAAATATGTTTAGAATTATGCTTAAGAGCACATGATTAGAATCTCACTAGGAAAACTTACTTGCTTTGATGAATGCTAGAAAATAACATAAAATACGTAGAATTACCATTTTGCCTTTGAATGCTACGGTTGGTTATTGTTTGAATTGGGCTAGAATATGCCATGAATACCATAATTTAGGCTAGAATATACACCAATGTTATAATTTAGGCTAGAAATGCCATGATGATACATGATATGAATAATAATAGAATAGTAATAAGTAGAATTGTCATGATAGAATTTATCAAAATATAGGCTAGAATGTCATGATATTAGACTATGGCTTTGTATTGAACTAATTGATTTATAAATACATGGTATGAGTATGCCATGTTTACAAGTACAATTGTATGATATCATGAAGTGATGGTGGATTCACATTGATGGTAAGGGATCATCACTCAGGATAAATACTTGAATAACATGAATATGTATGTAACGACTTGATAGACATTGAATAGACTCACAAATGATGGTGAGAAATTCATTATCTATTAAGTCTCACATTGAATGCTTATGTCAGTCTATATATGCATGAATGTGCAATGGATTGTATGTATGAATGAGATATTTGAAGTTTTAAAGTAGAATTTACTTTATTGTTAAATAACAATTGGTGTAATTCTCTCCCCTTCGCCCATGTATGAAAGGAAATGCATAATATTCTCCTCCCTCTTTCTTTATATGAATGTACAACTGCCATTGATAGAATAATCAACTTGCATGCTTAAAGAAGATAAAATAAATAATGTGTGCATAAAATAAACAATCTAAGTGGACTAAGTAACAACGCGAGATATTTCTATTTGGTATTTCCCATGTGGAGGTCGAATTTAAATCTAGGAGAGTCAAAAGACTCATTTCTAACTTCTTGAACCCATCTCTAAAGGGGTGAGGGTAGTTTAGGTGTCGAAGTGAGGGATCAGATTACCCTCATTCATTCCCAATTGAATAATTGGGTGGCTAGTCCTTTCTCTAGATGTGCCCATGGCTCATATGTGTTTTCTTAGGTCTCAGAAAAGGTTTTGACACAGTGTCGTGGTTGCAAATGCTCTAGCAGCATGGAAGCCCCATTCACAGAGAGAAAGAAGATGATGAGATAGCATGATGGAATGAAGACAAAGGAAAAGATGTCGAGATGGAAGGAAGAATGATGAAGAAAAAATCCTTTGTCGATTTTTTGTGGCTCACAAATCTCTCCAAAGTAGGAGAAAAGCTATGGACACTAAATTTTTTGAGACTCAATGATGAAAGAAAGATGAATGTCGAGTAATTGAAATGATCAAAATGCCCTTGAAGGCTAAGCAAGGAAAGATGAAAAGGTATTGATGAAAAAGTCTTGAAAACTGATATATAATTTCAAAAAATCACAGAAATTAATCTAGGGGGAATTTGATAATGAGTCCTATATTGTTGCGAGGCTAAGGATGTCTAGTTTTCATAAAATTTTATGAATTACAAATCAAAGTAAAACTTGCAAAAGTTATACATTATCAAATAGAAAAAAGTCAAAGGGACTGCATTGCAATGTCCTAAAATAGGAACGTCATGGGGGAACAGCCTCCCAACTATCAAATAGCCAATAGCCGATCAACTATCTGATAGTTGGCTGACTATTAAGTGACAGCCGTATAATGTAACACCAATAGGCGCCCGATTGTTGGTCATGTATTTTAAAAAATTTGCATTATGAACCTTCCATATCTGTTCCTTTGCTTACCTATATAAAACCCCCCTAAACACTCCTTTATTTAGAATAAGCATGTTTGAGGTTTAATTTTATGCTTAGAAGCATGCTGGGGTTATTATAAATTGTTCTAACCCTTACTTGTTTTGTGAGTTGGGTAAACGTGTCGAGATAAGTCCGCTATCCCTTCTTTATTAAAATCATGTTTAGGAATTTAACTTTCTTTGTGAATGATTAGAATAATGCTTAGGAGCACATGATTAGAATTACGCTACGAAGGCTTATAATTGTTTTGAAGCATGCTAGAAAATAGCATAGAATAGGTAAGAATTATCATATTACCCCTAATTGTTTTGATTGGGCTATAATAGCCTTATTTGATATCGATTATTTGATTTACACTAGAAAATGCCATGATAACCATGTTTAGACTATAAATGCCATGAAATTATGAATTAAAATGAATTATGCTAGGATAGCAATAGGTTAGAGTGCCATGATAGAATTATCAAATCCAGGCTAGAGTACCATGATTCTAGATTATGGCTTTGAATCTTGATTGATTTATTTGTGAATGTATGAATGTCCTATGAATACATTATGATTAGAATAATGCTATGAAGTGATGGTGGCATCACAATGATGGCGAGGGACCATCGTTAAGAATGATAATTGGACTTATGAATATGCATGTAGAGGTTTGATAAACATGGAATAGACTCATATATGATGGTGAGGAATTTCTTATTTATCAAATCTCAAATTGATTGCTTATTAAATGTATGATTTGCATGAATATGCTATGTATGAAATATTTTACATCATTGAATATTTGAAGTATTACAAGTAGAATTTATTTTATTGTTGAATAATAATTATTGTAATCCTCTTCCTCTTCCGTCATGTATGATGTAAATGTAAACTATTCTCCTTCCTCTTTCTTCGTATGAATATATAACTACTTTTGATTGAATAATCATTTCATATATCTAAAAGAAGATAAAATGAACAATGTGTGCATAAAATAAATAGCACTAAGTGGACTAAGTAATGGCATGAGATGTTATTATTTGGTATCTCCTCATGGGGAACGAATTTTGATCTGAGCGGGTCTAATGACTAGTACTTGATTTTTTGAACCCATCTTTGAAGGGATGAGGGTAGTTTAGGTTTTAAAGCAAGAGATCAGATTGTCCCCATTCATTCCTAATTGAATAAATGGGTGTTGACTCCATTCTCCAGACGTGCTTATGGCCCATTTGTGTTCTCCTAAGTCTTGAAAAGGCTTTGACATTGTGTAGTGTTGTGGTTGCAAATACTCTGACAGGATGAAAGCCCCATCCACAAAAATGTTTGATGTTTCATGTATGCATGATTTCTATTTTCATAATCTTTTCTAACTAGTAAATCGAGTGTTTAAAGTGAGAGGTTGAGCATCTTCAGGCCTAGGTTGCTGCTTCTTCGATTGCTGTTGATGATGATGACTGAGGACTATCATCATCAGCCTTCTATTTGTCTTTTCTACTTCTTCTCACACCTTCCAATGCTCTTCTCATATTTTCTAACACGTTTAAGGCTATTCTCAAAGGTCCTCCAATCTCTCCTGAAGCTTCTAAACGATGATGATTGGAAATGACTTGATCGAGAAAACTCTATAATATGAAATTCCTTCAACATATAAAGCTCGATGTTCCTTTTCCTAAGCAATGCACAATATTCTAGGATTCTCATATTCATGTCTTTCACTTTAATAAGCAAGAGCTTTGCCCCTGGATGAAGAATTCTCTTTTGCTGGTTTCACTATAAGGTCTTAAAGACCCACATCATGCAACCATCACTCCTTTGATGGGACCCGGTTCATGGCATTTTCCTTAATTATTGGGTGGCCTAGATTGTGTTGGGATCAATCCTAGTCAGAGATTTAGCAGTAGTCTTCTACTTCCTTAGGTATTTTCTTTTAACCCTATCTTTTGCCTAAGTTGCCCTTTTGGTTTTCTAATTTAATGGGTTCATTTTTCCTTTTTAAATGCTCTAATTTTTACCTAAGCCGCCCTTTCGGGTTTTTGGT
The DNA here is from genome assembly GCA_013180625.2 of Boswellia sacra. NCBI lineage: Eukaryota > Viridiplantae > Streptophyta > Magnoliopsida > Sapindales > Burseraceae > Boswellia > Boswellia sacra. The sequence continues at coordinate 58,616 of SNVD02012353.1, read as the reverse complement.
TTAGGGAGCTTGCCCTAACTTTTACCTAAACTGCCCTTTTGGGTTTTCAACTCAACGGGTTTTCTTTTTATGTTTGCCCTAACTTTTTGCCTAAGCTGTCCTCTTAGGTTTTCCATTAGGCTTGCCTTAATTTTTTTTGCCTAAGCTATCTTTTTGGGTTTTCAACTTAATAGGCTTTTTCTTATTCTTTTTTTAAAGATTTTTTTACAAGAGAGGTTGTCTATTCTAGCACCATTTCTTGCACTTCCTTCGAGATAATTAGGATAATTATATCTGCCGTGATTTTCAAAATAGCTAGGGCAATTCTTTGCCCTTTTTGTTTCTTTTGTTTCTTAAGACGAATGGACAACTCTTTGGGCTCTGCTTTTTTTCACTTCTTAAGATCAATGGGCGATTCTTTAACCCTGTATGAAGCGCATTTATCTTTCTTCTTTATAGATATCTATGCTCAATAAAATGGCTAACTTCTAGCATATATCTTGCTTCTTTACTATTGTTGGTAAGGTTGTCTTCTCTAATACCATTGTTAGGAACTACTGGCATATTTTTTTCTTCTTAACATGTTTTCAACACATCCAATATCCTCTAATAATAAATTGAACTACTAAATAGGAGTTGTGCATCAATTTGATTCTCATCTGAATTCTTTAAAGATTTCTCAAATTCCATGGCTCAAAGCTAATATATTAAAATCCTGATTGATCCCAATTTTGATTCTAATGTTAGAATTGTTTCATTCAAGATTCTTCATGTGTGTGCATATAGCCAATCATACTTCACTTGGTATAACTCGGATAGCTTTATGCAAATAGAAAATATTAATCAATAAGACTGCTTTTTGCACCACTCTCTACTAATGTAGGCTTATCACAACATCAAGGATCATTACGACTTTATCAAGTGTGCAATGACAAGCTAGGTTCAAGGTATGATAAAGGAAACTCTAGGGTTATCTCACCCATAGATATACAACCATTTTAAGTTTTTAATCAACTTCTTTCAGCTACACTCCTAAACTTTGCGTTCTCATCCACTATTTTGTTTTGCTAAACTTTACGAGCAATGGGATTAGTACTCTTATTTCCTTTTTCTTTCTTTTTTTTCATTTTCTTTTCATTTTCTTTTCTTTTTTCTTTGAGCTCCAAATTGGACAAAAACTGATCAATTTCCTTTCATTCTCCCATAAGCATGGCTCTTAATGCTTTTTTATATAATGTTCATATGCCATGACTGAAAGATGTTATGTAGGGAAAATTTTCCTAGTGTTAAGATTATTTTTGTAGTTTGACAAAGAAAAGGCTTGATTAGCTTAATAGGGTACATAAGTGACAATGAAGTAAGCATAGGCAGGCTTCAAAGGCTCAATCGATCCAAAGAAGGCCTAAATCACTTCCCTCATTTTGTGAAGTCAAGGATTTTCCCTCAAGTGGTGAACAAACGGGTTCTAGAGTCTTATAAGATCTCAACATAAAGCTCTATTCACATAAAGTTTCTCTAAGTGATACAAAGTTTCGTATTCATGGCTATTATGCTCAAATCATTGAAGAATCAAGAATGAAACTCATCTACCAAAAAAGTCAAGTATGCAAGCAACACAATCTCATGCATTAAAAATCTATTTCCAATAAGTATCACGATTTTATCAATGGTCATCAAAAGAATTCATAACTCATGTATAATTCTTTAGACAAAATATTTCAAACAATTATTATTCTTTCTCTAGGTTAGGAAATTCTCTCATTATTGATCAAGTCTTTTATTGAGTATCACTTATGCATCCTTATTGTCTGACCCGCTAGATTAGTCATATTGCTAGTGATTTTTGTTGTTGCTTCTCTTTTGCCTGACCTCCAAATTTTGTATTTGGATGCCTAAATCATACAAATCTTCAAATGTCTTGATTGAAAAGCCTATAAGTCTGTCACTAATGAAGGCATGGCCTCCATTGATCAACATACAAACCTAGTCCTTCTCTATGGGCTTTGTCGTTATCTTGATAGCTTTGGCCCTCCAACAGAGTAGGTACTCCAAAAAAATCTCATTAGGTTTTGGCAAGTTACCTCCAAATCCCTAAAGGTTATCCCCAGTTAGCTATTGTGGCAATACTATTCTATAAACTGTTTGGATAGCCTCTACCAATCTTCTCAGACTCTTTTAGGAAGATCATGGTACCATATTGCTGTATCATCTTCTAAGGATAGTATGAAGTACTTCAGGATGGACTCCTTTGACAAAGGAGTGGTGGCCATGACGGTAGCATACTATCTCAAGTCAGTCTTCGGATTGTCCTCTCTATTGAATTTGGGGCAAGGTTGGCATGAAAAACTTTAGAGACAAATCATTGTTCCCAATGAGAAAGATGTCATCTAGGTCTTCGACCTCCTTTAGTCCCTTATTCTTCATGAGGGATTAGACTTTCTCTATGTATTTGTCCAATTACCTAACTGATTCGGGCTCATCTTGGTTGACTGGGCTTTTTCTCTTATCCCTTCCCTCGCTAATCTCACCCTTACCACCATTATTACCTTCAGGTGGAGGTTCGTTCATTTCGCTAGGCCCATTTCATAGAGCTTTAATGAGTTAGGCTATCTGTCATTGGAGTACAGCCACTCCAGCTCTTAATTAGACCATCTCTTGGTTGTTATTGGGTTCGGCCATTTCAGTGACTAGCTCCTCTTACCTTGTCAAACGACCACCTTATCTAACCTAAGCTATGATAGTTGCAAAACAAAGGTGTTAATGCCATGCATGTATGCATGATATAATGCATGCTTATACTAGGGTATATACATTCATTCAACCTTCTAACCTTATCTCTCCGACACATGTGAGGTCGAGTCTCTTTTCCTATGATTTTTGGCATCATTCCCAAGTCACCATCGTGGGCTGTAGGAATGTAAGATTCTCTCTCATAATTTTAACATTCATATTGATGTTGGATTCTCCATGGTTATCATAACATGGCTTCCTAAACATCATGATAACTTTAACTCATGGCACATGTTCCCATCTTGTTCTTATAAGTGATTAAACATGTGGCATTTGTCCATGGTTCCATGAGGTTTAAGTTGATGTTATCCTAATTATGGGGAATTCACCCATTGAAAATTTATAGATTCATCTGCATGGGCTAGACTCTCAAGGGTCCAATGGTCTGGGCTCTGTCAAGCGAGAGATGTCCCCTTTGGCCTGTCTCTTTTTATACCAATTTAATGGTTCGTGCTCAAAGATGGTGACACCGACATGAGTCATCTAAGGGTCGACTGGAACCAAAGACTTCTCATGCCAATGCCACACGACTAGTTTAGGCAGTTCATGTTTATTATGTTCAAAAGTGTAGTGATGTAAGGACTAAAAATGTCAACATGAGCTATTAGAATTTGCTATCCCAATTGGAATCAACTTCCCTTATCCCTAATGGAGTTTCCACTATAAATGGAGCTTTCATCCCGCCAAAGTATTTTTTACCACGACACTATGTCAAAGCCTCTTTTGAGATTTAAGGAAACACAAATGAGCCATGGGCACTTCTATAGAAAATGAGTTGGCATCTAATTCAATTGGGAATAATTGTGGGCAATTCAATCCCTCGCTTCAGGACCTAAACTACCTTCATTTCTTCAGAGATAGGTTTGAAAAGTTACGTATGAGCCATTCAACCTGCCTATATCAAAATCTGATCTCCATTAGGGTACAGTAAACACTACAAGAAATTTTATAATATTTGACACATTAGCTTTAACATAGTTGAGAGTTTTTTAAAAGAGAGTAAAAAATGATGATGTTATAAAAAGTCAACCCGTGTTTTTTATTTATTTGACACTACTGACATTTATTTTATTTACGTAAATGCCACTTTATATATATTCCCCATTTCCCTCCATCTTTTTTAGCTTCCCTTTTCTAATTTTTCCCTAGCTGCTTTCTTTTCCTCTTTCACTCTTCTTAGTTTTCATTGATCGATGCTTTTCCCTCCCATCACTCATCACTCTACATTCATCGTTCTGAATACACAAATACAACTCAATAAAATCAACTATTTTGTTACTTTTTATTTATTTGAATTTTATTTTGAGTGAGGGAGAGAATTTGATATGCAACAAGGAGATTACAACACCTCTTACTATCACCAACTCCCTCACCTTCAAAACCCTAACCCTAATCCCAATCCCGTTACCAATCCCAATCTAACGCCAGATTTGTTAGTCCTAATGCTACATGATAATTTTGATGATAACAATACACATTGATTCATTGAGATTTACTAATATGTTTATTTATGTGCAAGAATAAGATTATTGAAATAATTATAAAATCAAGAAGAGGCTTATTAAAATGAAGTGTTGAAGCTAAGGAGAAAACTACATGTTAAATGCACCAAATCTTAAGTACAAGGTTTGATTCAAGGAATATGACACATGACCAATGTTCAATCAATTGATCATATATTTCTTTACAAATGTCCAAATAACGTGATTCTTGAGCCTTTGGAAAGCTTGCTCAATTTTTAACATTTCATATGTTTTAAAGAAATTCAAATTTCAAGTGCAAGATTGTCTAAATTATCATGCAAATTGAAAGACAAATGGAAGCAGCTGATATGAGCAATGAATACTCTTTTGGACATATCTTGAGATAGAAATATCAAAATGACTTGATTCTTATGGAATTGGAAATATGATTCAATTAATAACATTTCATATTCTTTGAAGAAATTCAAATTTCAAATGGAAGGCCGACATAATTGACATGCAAATTGGTGGACTGACACAGAGAAGAAAAATCAACTCATATAGGCACTGAATGATGTTTTGTCCATATATTGAGCTAGAGATATTCAAATGACTTGATTCTTATGGCATTGGAAAGATGATTCAATGAATAACATTTCATATTCTTTGAAGAAATTCAAATTTCAAATGGAAGGCTAACATAATACACATGCAAGTCGATGGACTGACACATGGAAGAAAAATCAAGTCACATGAGCACTGAATGGTGTTTTGGCCATATCTTGAGCTACAGATATCCAAATGACTTGGTTGTTGATGCGTTGGAAAGCTTATTCAAACGTGCAGATTTTTATGTTTTGTAGATTTTCAAATTTCGAGGAAACATTGAAAAAAAATGGCAGATAAAATTACAGTTTTTATGGTGGGTAGAAACTTTGGAGTTGGTATCTTCACTTGATCAAGTTCATCTCATTTGCCTATAAAAGGAGCCCTTCTCCCATTCATTCAACAAGCATCTATCAAGCAAGAAACAAGAGAAATATCAAGCCTAGAGAGCTTTTATATTCTTTATCTACTCTTTGAAGAGAGTTGTACTTTTGTTGTGAAAATTTTCTTTGTTCTTGTATTGTGGTAAGAGTGAGATCTTCTTGTAAAGGATAAAAGTTATCCTTGAGAGAACTCTTGGTGTGGTGTTATGAAGAGTTGAAGGAAGTTGCCTTGGTGAGGTTGTTCATCAAGAAGAACTCTTGGTGTGGTGTTATCAAGGGTTGAAGAAAAAAGTCTTGGTGGAGGTTGATCATCAAGCAAGTTGTAAAGATTTCTACAACTTAGTGGAAAGCTTAGCTCGTGGAGCTAGGAGCCCGTGGACGTAGACAAGGTTTGCCGAACCACGTAAATTGAGTTTGCACTCTCTCTATCCCTATCTCTTTATATTTACTTACACTTTGATTGTTCATTATTGCATTCTCTTGATTGCATCTTTAATAACTTCTATTTTCATCTTCTTCACCTTTATTCTCAAAGAAAGAGTTAAATAATTTTGATCTTTCAAGAAAAGTTTTTTAAATCCGTTTTTATAAATAAAAACCCAATTCACCCCCCCTCTTGGGTTGCCATACCTGGGTCAACAAGTGGTATCAGAGCAAGGTTGCTCATTTTTTTTAAATCTTAACCGATTTTGAGCTATGGCAACTTTTAATTCAACTTCATATGTTGAAGGGCTTTCTATTTCTAGACCTCCATTTTTTAATGGAAGTGATTACTCTTATTGGAAAACTAGAATGAGTATGTTCTTGAAATCTTTTGATTATGATTTGTGGTCTATTGTTTTGGAAGGACCTTTTGTTCCTACCAAAATTGAAAATGGGGAATGCATGCTTAAAGAACCTAAAGGGTTTAGTGAAGATGATAAAAAGAAATTGAGTTTGAATGCTAAAGCTATGAATGTGTTGTATTGTGCTCTAGATAGAAATGAGTTTAATAGAATATCTACTTGTTCTACGGCACAAGAAATATGCACACACTTGAAGTAACTCATGAAGGAACTAGTCAAGTTAAAGAATCCAAAATTAGTATGCTAGTTCATAGTTATGAGCTTTTAAGATGAAATCGGATGAATCAATTTCTGAAATGTTTACTAGATTTACGGATATTATTAATAGTTTGAAATCTCTTGGTAAATCTCATTCTAATGTTGAAATGGTGAGAAAGATTCTTAGGTGTCTACCCAAATCTTGGGAGCCAAAGGTGACGGCAATTGAAGAAGCTAAGGACCTCACCAAACTACCATTAGAAGAACTTATGGGTTCTCTCATGACTCATGAAATCACCTTGAAGGAGAATGAAGAAGATTTCAAGAAAAAGAAAAATATTGCTTTCAAATCTTCAACAAAAGAAGATGATGAGTCCGACGATGAAGAAGACGATGAAGATCTTGCCTTCATCACAAGAAAGCTAAAAAGGATGATTAGAAGAAACCAAGGATTCAAAAAGATTTCTAGAAGGGAGTACAAAGGGCAAAGCTCAAAGCAAGATAAGAAAAATGATCAAATCATTTGCTATGAGTCCAAGAAACCGGGACATGTAAAGATGGATTGTCCTTACTTCAAGAGTAAAAACAAGAAATCCAAAGCAATGAAAGCCACAAATTGGGATGATAGTGAAGCTAGCTCTACCGAAGAAGAAGATTGCGAAGTGGCAAACATGTGCTTCATGGCTTTAATTGACGATGAGGTAAGTATTCTAAACTATGATCCTAAACTTTCATATGATAAATTACTTGAAGCATTCCAAAATTTACATGTGCAAGTTGATAAGCAAAATTCAAAAATCAATGCTTTCAAAAAGAAGTCAAAAATCATGTTATCTCAATTAGAAGAGTTGGTAAAAATAAATGAAGCTTCAGAAAATGAAAATGAAATTTTAAAACAAAAAGATTTTGAAAGTTTGGAAAGTCAAATACATTTATTAAAAACTGAAAATGACATTTTAAAACAAAAGAATTTTCATAAATTGGAGAAACAAAATGCTATTTTGAAAAAGGAAAATAATGACTTAAGAAATATTGTTGATAGTTTTACAAAAAGCACAAAAAATTTGAATTATATGTTACAAAATCAAATGTGTGTTTTTGATAAAAGAGGGTTAAGATATAAAACTCATAAAAATCAAAAGTATTTCAAAAATTATTTTGCTCATGCATCTTTTAGGAATAATCCTAATCATTCATGTACTTATTGTGGAAGAAAAGGACACAAAATGCATTCTTGTTATATTAAGAGAAATCCTAATTTGAAACAAATATGGTTTCCAAAAAGTACTATAACTAACCCCCAAGGACCCAAGAACATTTGGGTACCAAAAAGTTACTCCTTGAATGTTGATTGTAGAGACAAAGGGGTGGCAAACACAAGTGGTACTTAGATAGTGGATGCTCAAGGCATAAGACCGGAGATGCCTCCAAATTTTCAAGATTAATCATGAAGAAAGGAGGATACGTGACCTTCGGTGATAATGTCAAAGGATGGGTAATTGGACATGGTGATATTGGTAACCCTTCTTCACCTATTATTAAAGATGTTTTGCTTGTTCATGGTTTGAAACATGATTTGATTAGCATTAGTCAATTGTGTGATAAGGGATATTTTGTTGCTTTTGAGCCTAATGATGTGTGATTAAGGATGTTAGTAACAATAAGATATTATTTGTTGGTAATAGATGTGGTAACCTTTACACAATTGATATTGATGTTAATAATCATGTAGAAAATTGTTTCATTGTTAATCATGATGCTTGGTTATAGCATAAAAGATTAGGTCATGCTAGCATGGACACAATTTCAAAAATTTCTAAAAATGATTTAGTTGATGGTCTTCAAAAAATAAAATTTGAAAAGGATAAGATTTGTGATGCTTGTCAATTTGGAAAACAAGTGAGAACTTCTTTTAAACAAAAGAAATTTATTTCAACAAATAAACCTCTACAATTACTTCATTAGGATTTATTTGGACCATCAAGAACTCAAAGTCTTGGTGGAAAGTATTATGTTTTGGTTATTGTGGATGATTATTCAAGATTCACTTGGGTGTTATTCTTGAAAACTAAAAATGAGGCCATACAAGCTTTTTCAAAATTTACAAAAAGAGTCCAAAATCAAAAAGGGCATTCTATTGTATCCATTAGAAGTGATCATGGTGGTGAAGTAGACAATGTCACGTTTGAAAATCTTTGTGGTGAAAATGGTTTTGAACATAATTTTTCCACACCTAGAACTCCACAACAAAATGGTGTTGTTGAGAGGAAAAATAAGACTATCCAAGAAATGGCTAGGACCATGTTACTTGAAAATAATTTGCCAAAATATTTTTAGGCCAAAGCCGTTAATACCGCAAGCTTTATAATCAATAGAGTCCATATTAGAGCTTTAATAAAGAAAAATCCTTATGAACTTTGGAAATGAAGAAAACCCAACATTGGATTTTTTAAAGTTTTTGGATGTAAATGTTTTATTTTAAATACCAAGGATAACCTTGGAAAATTTGATGCAAAAGCCGATGTTGGAATTTTTGTTGGCTACTCCAACCATAGTAAAGCATATAGAGTTTTTAACAAGAAGACTCTTACTATTGAAGAATCTATGCATGTTGAATTTGATGAAACTAATGTGATTTCTTCAAAGAATTTAGATGATGATATTGTTGAGGTAGAAAGGCAAATCAAGAAATCAAGGCTTGATGAAAAGAGTCAAGATGAATTACAACTTCAACAAGAAAAGCTTGAGGAGGTAAATGATTCTTCCCAAGAATTACCAAAAGAATGGAGGTATGCAAAAGCTCATCCTAAAGATCTCATTATTGGTGAACCATCACAAGGTATGAATACTAGATCTTCTTTTAGGAACTTTTGTAATCATTTTGCTTTTGTCTCTCAATTTGAACCAAAATCTTTTAAAGAAGTCAAAAATGACGAAAGTTGGATTTTGGCTATGCAAGAAGAATTGAACCAATTTGAGAGAAATCAAGTTTGGGAATTAGTCCCTAGACCAAAAAATCATTCTATTATAGGCAATAAATGGATTTTTAGAAATAAAGTAGATGAAAATGGCACCATTATTAGAAACAAAGTTAGACTTGTTGCTCAAGGATACAATCAAGAAGAAGGTATTGATTATGAGAAAACCTTTGCACCGGTTGCTAAATTAGAATCCATTAGAATGTTGTGTGCATTTGCATGTTATAAAAATTTTACATCATATCAAATGGATGTCAAAAGCGCATTTTTAAACGGTTACATTATGGAGGAAGTATATGTCGAGCAACCTCTTGGTTTTCAAAATCATGATTTTCCAAACCATATTTTCAAACTCAAAAAGGCCCTTTATGGTTTGAAACAAGCACCCAGAGCATGGTATGATAGATTGAGCAAATTTCTCATTGATAATGGTTTCGAAATAAAAAAAGTTGATGCTACTCTTTTCGTTAAACCAAAAAATGATGATTTATTAATTGTTCAAATCTATGTTGATGATATTATATTTGGTGCTACTAATGTCTCTATGTGTGAGGAATTTTCTAAGTGCATGCAACAAGAATTGAAATGAGCTTAATGGGAGAATTAAATTTCTTCCTTGGACTTCAAATCAAGCAATCAATAGATGGGATCGTCATTAATCAAGCTAAATACACAAGAGATCTTCTCAAGAAGTTTGGCATGGATAATTCAAGGACATATAACAAACCTATGGGTACATTAACCAAGCTTGACAAAGATGAGAAAGGAAAAGATGTTGAGGTAACAAAATATCGAGGTATGATTGGCTCTCTTTTGTATTAAACTGCTAGTAGACCTGATATTATGTTTAGTGTGTGTATGTGTGCTAGATTTCAATCTTGTCCAAAGGATTCTCACCTTAAGGCTGTCAAAAGGATATTTAGATATCTTCTTGAAACCATAAATCTAGGTCTTTGGTATCCTAAGTGTGATAATTTTTATCTAATTAGTTATTCCGATGCGGACTTTGCTGGAAGTCTTCTTAATAGAAAGAGCACTAGTGGCTCTTGCAATTTTCTAGGACATGCATTAGTATCATGGTTTAGTAGAAAACAAAATTCTCGTTGCCTTATCAACAGCGGAAGCGTCAGTAAGGTATATTGCAGTAGGAAGTTGTTATGCACAAGCTCTTTGGATGAAACAAATTTTAAAAGATTATGGTGTGGTATTTGATCATATTCCCATCAAATGTGACAATACAAGTGCCATCAACATTTCAAAAAATCCAATACATCACTCTAGGACTAAGCATATAGAGATTAGACATCAATTTATTAGAGATCATGTGCAAAAAGGTAATATTTCTTTAGAATTTGTTCCCACCGAGAAACAATTAGCCAATATATTTACTAAACCCCTTAGTCAAGATAGATTTAGCATAATTAGAAGAGAATTAGGCATGTTGGATATGTCTTAATTTTGCTTTAATATGATAGCATATGTTAAGGGGGAGAATCTATTTAGGGGGAGTAGTTAATTTGATTACATTTTTTTGATGATAACAAAAGGGGGAGAAATAGTTGGATTGCTTATATTTATAACAAGTGCCATTCTTTTTTCTTATTGTTGATTTTTATTTTCATTCTTGATTTTAGATTATATTTTAAAGTAATCAATGATTTGTCATCATCAAAAAGGGGGAGATTGTTAGCCCTAAGGCTACATGATAATTTGATGATAACAATACACATTGATTAATTGAGATTTACTAACATGTTTATTTATGTGCAAGAGTAAGATCATTAAAATAATTTTAAAATCAAGAAGAGGCTTATTAAAATGAAGTGTTGAAGCTAAGAGAAGACTACATGTTAAAGGCACCAAAGTTTAAGAACAAGGATTGACTCAAGGAATGTGACACATGAGCAATGTTTAATCAATTGGTCACATATATCTCTACAAATATCCAAATGACGTGATTCTTAAGCCTTTGGAAAGCTTACTTAATTTATAACATTTCATATGTTTTAAATAAATTCAAATTTTAAGTGTAAGATCGTCCAAATCATCATGCAAGTTGAAAGACAAATGGAAGCAGCTGACATGAGCACCGAATACTCTTTTGGACATATCTTGAGCTAGAAAAGTCAAAATGACTTGATTCTTGTGGCATTAGAAAGATGACGTAATGGGGCACATTTCATATGTTTTGAAGAAATTCAAATTTCAAATGGAAGGCCAACATAATTGATATGCAATTCGGTGGACTGACACAGAGAAGAAAAATCAACTCACATGAGCACCGAATGGTGTTTTTGCCATATCTTAAGATAGAGATATCCAAATTCTTTGAATTTTAATGTTTTGGAAAGATTATTCAAATATGAAGATCTTTTATGTTTTGAAGAAATTCAAATTTCAAACAGAAGGCTGAGAGAATTATCATTCAATTCGGTAGACTGACACATGGAGGAAAAATCAAGTCACATGAGCACCGAATGGTGTTTTGGCCATATCTTGAGCTACAGATATCCAAATGACTTGATTATTGATGCGTTGGAAAGCTTATTCAAATGTGCAGATCTTTTATGTTTTGAAGATTTTCAAATTTCAAACGGAACATTGACAAAAATGGTAGACAAAATTACGATTTTTATGGTGGGCAGAAAATTTGGAGATGGTGTCTTCACTTGATTAAGTTCATCATATTTGCCTATAAAAGGAGCCCTTCTCCCATGCATTCAAGAAGAGCAAGAGAAGCATTTTATGAAGCAAAAAGCAAGAGAAGTATCAAGTCTAGAGAGCTTTTATATTATCTATCTACTCTTTGAAGAGAGTTATACTTTTGTTGTAAAAATTATCTTTGTTCTTGTATTGTGGTGAGAGTGAGATATTATTGTAAAGGATAATAGTTATCCTTGAGAGAACTCTTATTGTGTGTTAGCAAGAGTTGAAGGAAGTTGCCTTGGTGAGGTTGTTCATCAAGAAGAACTCTTGGTATGGTGTTATCATGGGTTGAAGGAAGTTGCCTTGGTGAGGTTGTTCATCAAGAAGAACTCTTGGTGTGGTGTTATCAAGGGTTGAAGGAAGTTGCCTTGGTGAGGTTCTTCATCAAGAAGAACTCTTGGTGTGGTGTTATCAAGAGTTGGAAGATAAAGTCTTGGTGAGGTTGTTCATCAAGCAAGTTGTAAAGATTTCTACAACTTAGTGGAAAGCTTAGCTCGTGGAGCTAGGAGCCCGTGGAAGTAGGCAAGGTTTGCCGAACCACGTAAATTGAGTTTGCACTCTCTCTATCCCTTTCCTCTTTACATTTACTTGCACTTGTGATTGTTCATCATTATTATTCTTTTGATTGCATCTTTGATAAATTCTAATTTCATCTTCTTCACCTTTATTCTCAAAGAAAGGGTTAAATAATTTTGATCTTTCAAGAAAAGTTTTCTAATTCCGTATTGATAAATAAAAACCCAATTCACCCCCCCTCTTGGGTTGCCATACCTGGGTCAACATATAATCTAAGTTCATTGATGCTAATAGAAATAATTTCGTTGATCAATTATTCTTTTGAACCAACTTTAAACTTACAACAGGATAGGGATAGTGTTCTACTTCAGCAAGCCCCTGCAATGTCAATGGATGATCCTTCTGCCTACCGTGATTTGCGAGACATTGATATGGGCGATGCCAGTGATACACAGTTGGCATTAGGTGAGTCTTAAATGTTTAGTATAATTTAATGAGTTCGTCTAAATTTCATGGAATGGCTTATCTAACTATGTCTTTATATTTGATATATATATATCCTGCTGTGTTATCATCCAACAAGAATTTAATTTGGCTGTAAACTACTCTGCTGGTTGATGTTGGTGATCTGGAGTTCCCCTACTGGATCTCTATTGAAATCCTCAAATGCCATCCAAAAGTTAACTTTTGCTAAGCCTAACTATTCTTATAGTCTTAGGCCTCTTATGAATGCAGCATACCTTGGTATGCTAAAAATTACACTAAGAAATTAAAGAATGAGATCATCTATTCACTTTAATGCTTCTGCAGCTTCCAGGGGTAGACACAAATGATCCCTCAGTTAAAGATGTTCTTGATCCCATGCAAGACCAATCTGAGGTAAGTTCTTCAAACTTCTAACTAAATAAAATATATAATCCATGGTATCATAAGTAGTATGGTCTAGTTACAATATATTGACTATAAAATTTGTAAAGGTTGTTAGCATACGTATTTCGAGCCCATGTTGCTGTTTGGTACTTGCCAATTATTGAATAACATTGCATAACTTAAAAGTTTCAATTATGGTGTGAGGAAACATTTTACAATTCAACATAATTATTTATGTTTTCTGGTGTTGGATTTGACGATTTTTGTTGTTTCTGAAAAATTGCAGGCTGACTTCATGAAGATGCCATTTTGTGACAATAGTTTTGATGCAGTATATGCAATTGAAGCTACATGTCATGCATTAGATGCAGTATGTCAATTAAGAAAATATGATCCATTTTTTCCCCTTGATGAGAGGGCTTGTGAGCTTTCATTCTGTGTGCATTTTGGTCTGTTTAACTTCTGCTTACTTGTGGCCAGTATGGATGCTATAAAGAGACAAAATTTTCTGCTTTTTAAATTAATGTTGATGACCTGTGAGACAAGTTTCTCCTGTTTGATATATATCTTATAAATATTTCTGTCAGTTATGTATTTATGTCCTTTAGTGTATGAAAAAATGGAATATGTGTCACTTAGTGTATGAAGTATATGTCAGTCAGAGAATGACACGTATCAAATATTTTTTAAATATAAGTGTCGGCCAAAAACCGACACATAAAGTTACACGAAAATATGGAATATGTGTCACTTAGTGAATGAATTATATGTCGGTCAGAGAATGACACATATGTTTCAGGAGTCCATATGTGTCGGTCGAAGAATGACACTAGTATGTCGTTCACTGACCGACACAACATATGTGTCACTTATTGACAGACACATATTTAGTAAAATTTGACAAGTTATGTCGTTTTTTGACCGACATAAAATATGTGTCACTTACTGACTATATGTCGGTCAGAGAATGACACATATGTTTCAGGAGTCCATATGTGTCGGTCGAAGAATGACACTAGTATGTCGTTCACTGACCGACACAACATATGTGTCACTTATTGATAGACACATATTTACTAAAATTTGATAAGTTATGTCGTTTTTTGACCGACACAAAATATGTGTCACTTACTGACTGACACATATTTGATAAAATCCGTTACTATGTGACACATATTTGTTAATACATGTCTGTTTTTGAATGACACGTATGCTTGTGTCGGTTTGACCAAGTGACACGTATAGAATACGTGTCAGGGCCATTTATGTCGTGCGAAAACCGACACGTATTTTGATATGTGTCATTTTTCGGCCGACACAAAAAACCTTTTTTGTTGTAGTGAAAGGGTATGTCTTAGGACCAGTTCTCTTCTCCCTTTTTATTTCTTCTTTACTTTTCTTGCTGAGAATTAAGCATGTTTATGTTTATATACTTAGAATTTAGAATTTATTTTAATTCCTATGAGCATATTTAGAGTTGTTATGAATTGTTTTAACCTTGTTTATTTTCTAAGATGGAAATACGTGTCAAGGTAAGATATATTTCCATCCCTTATTAGAAATATGTTTAGGCGTTTATTTCTTTACGAATGCTTCGGAGTGCATGTTTTTAATCATGCTTAAGAGAACATTATTAGAATCAAGCTAGGAAGACTTATGATTTTTTAGGCATGCTAGGAAATAGCACAAAAAAGGCAAGAATTACTTTAATTGTTTGAAATACCATATTGATTGCTTGAATTGGGCTAGAATAGCCATGTTTGATATTGATTAATTATATTAGGCTAGAAATGCCATGTTTAGGCTAGAAATGCCATGATCCACTGTGATTATTATGAATAGGCTAGAATTACCATGCTTAGGTAGAAGTGCCATGATTCTAGATTATGGTTTTGTATTGAATTTTAATTGATTGATTGATTTTAAATAATTACCATGTTTAAAAGTGTAATTGAATAATTATGATTGTATGATGTCATGAAGTGGTGGTGGACTCACATTGATGGTGAAGAACCATCGCTTAGAATAATTGAACATGTATGAATGATGTCATGAGGGAGGCTTGATAAACATTGAATAGACTCACATATGATGGTGGGGAATTCTTTATTTATCGAGTCTAGAATTGATTGTCTATATTTGATATTTGAAAATATGATTTGTATGAATGAATGAATGGATATTTGAAGTGCTAGAAGTAGTTTATCCTTATTGTTGAAGAACAATGTAATCCTATCCCGTATCCCCTATGTTTGAAAGGAATTGTAACCCTATTCTCCTCCCTCTTTCTTTGTATGAATATAAAACTGTTATTGATTAAATATACCTCACATGTTTTAATGAAGATGAAATGAATAATGTGTGCATAAAATGAACCACTTGGGCGGACTGCATAACAACCTAAGTTATTTTTATTTGGTATACCCTAGTGGAGGTCGAATTTTGATCTGAGGGAGGTGAATGGCTCATACCTAACCTCCTGAACCGATGTCTAAAGGGATGAGGGTAATTTAGGTTTTGAAGCGAGGGATCAGATTACCCCCATTCATTTCCAATTGAATAACTGGGTGGCGACTCTATTTCTCTAGATATGCCTATGGCTCGTTTGTGTTCCCTTAAGTCTCAAAAGAGGCTTTGACATAGTGTCATGATCGCAAATGCTCTGACAGGATGAAAGCCCCATTCACAACCGCTTGTACTGCTCCATTTATTTGTTGTCGATACAAACACGACTTATGATGTTCAATTCCACATTTCTAGGAATAAGGCTTTAGTCTTAGCTTGAAACTATTGTAGACAATGAATTTTTGAAGCTCGATGATGAAATGAAGATGAATGCCAAGTGATAAAAATGACTAAAATGCCCTTGGAAGCCAAGAAAAGAAAGATAAGAAGAAATCGATGAAATGTCTTAAAAATTAACATGTGACTTAAAAAAATCACAGTAATTAATCTAGAAAGAATATATTGATAAGTCTTATACCGTTGTGAAGCTACAGATGTCTAGTTTTCTTAGAAATTCATGGATCACAAATTAGAGTTGAACTGGGAAAGTTTTGTATGATCAAACAGACAAAGGTCGGAAGGGACTACACTAGAAAGTGCCAAAATAGGAAAGACCGAAAGGAGAATAGCCGCCCAGTTGTTAATCAACGGTGGCCCAACTATTGATCAACAGCTGCCTGACTGTTGACTGACAGCCACCCAGTTGTTGACTAATAGCTACCCGACGGCGGCTGTTGGTCCCTTAATTTTGGAATATTTGATTCCATCCTTTTTATTTCTTTAATTCCTTTTTCAGCTCCAGTCTTCACCTATATAAACCCCTAATTGGCTCACTTTTCAAGAAACATCGATCATTGAATATAATCATCCCTTTTTCCTCTTGAAGAAATGCTATAGAATTCGAGAAGTTTTTTCCATTTTAAAGCTTTTTGGGCAATTTTATATTACTCTAGACCTAGAAATGGTACTTCATGAAAGCAGATTTCTCTTCTCCCTCCTATTTTCCCTTTTATTTTTCTTGCTTAGAATAAAGCATGTTTATGTTAGTTTATGCTTAGAATAAGCATGTATAGGTTTTATTTTAACGCTTAGGAGCATGTTTAGGGTCTTATGAATTGTTTAACCCTTACATCTATTTTGTGAGATGGATAAGCGTGTTAACGTAAGTCTGCTACCCCTTCTTTTTTATATTCATGTTTAGAAATTTAATTTCCTTTGTGAATGCTAATCATGCTTATGAGCGCATGATTAGAATCATGTTAGGAGAATTTATAATTACTTTGAAGCATGCTGGAAAATAGCATAGAATAAGTAAGAATTACTATTTACCCCTTTGAATCCTTGAATTGGGCTAGAATAGCCTTGTTTGATTTCAATTGTTTGACTTAGGCTAGAATATGCCATGATAACCATATTTAGGCTAGAAATGTGATGACTTAGTATGAATTACGCTAGAATAGCAATTGCTATGGTAGAATTATCGAATCTAGGTCGAAGTGCCATGATATTATATTATGGCCTTGTATTGTTATTGAACATGTCATGAAATGAGCTTCATAGACGTTGAATAGACTAACATATGGTGGTGAGAAATTCATCATCTATTAGGTTTCAAATTGATTATTAAAAGTATGACTCATATAAATGTATAGAATATTTTATTGCTGAAAACAAGCAATGTAATCATTTTCCTCTTCCCCAATGTTTGACAAAAATGTAGTCCATTCTCCTCCCTCTTTCTGTGGATGAATATACAATTGTTACTTGATTGGATAATCACCTCACATGTCTTAAAGAAGATAAAAATGAAATGTGTGCATAAAATCGGCCACCTAAGCAAACTATGAACATTGTCAGTTATTCTAATCTGGTATACCCTAGTGGAGGCTGGATTTTGATATGAGCAAGTTGAATGACTCATGCATAACTTTCGAACCCATATCTGAGGGAATGAGGGTAGTTTAGGCCCTGAAGTAAGGGATCAGATTACCTACATTCCCAAATTGAATAATTGGGTGGCGACTTCATTTCTCCATACTTGCCCATAGCTCATTTGTGTTCACTTAAGTCTCGAAAGAGGCTTTGACATAGTGTTATGATCACAAACGCTCTTACAAGATGAAAGCACCATTAACAATGGCGATTCCACTGAGGATAAGAGAAGTTGATTCCGATAGGATACCAAATTCTAATACCTCATGTTGGTATAATGAGTCCTTGCGTCACTACACTTTTGCACACAATGAGCACAGACTGCCTAAACTAGCCATGGGGCATTGGCAGGAGAAGTCTCTGGCTCCATTTGACCCCTAGACGACTCATGTTGGTGTCACTACCCTTGACCATGTACCATTGAATTGGTATAAAAAGAGACTGGTCTAAGGGGGCATCTCTCGCTCGAAGGAGCCTATAACATTGGACCCCTTAGACTCAAGCCCATATAGATGCCTTTACAAATTTTCAATAGGATGAATAACTAAAACCCATGTTGAAATGCATGTCTATGGATGTAAATTCCCCACGATTAGAATAAGATCAACTCAAACCTCATGGAACTATGAACAAATGCCACATGTCAAATCACCGATAAGAACAACATGGGGTCATGTCCTATGAGTTAAGGTTATCATGACATTTAGAAAGCCACGTTATGATAGCCATGGAGAATCTAATATCAACATGCTTGTTAGAACTAGGTGAGAGAATCTCACACTCTGACATCCCATTATGATGTATTGGGAATGAGGTGAAAGAACCTAGGACCCGAGACTCGACTTTACGAGTGTAGGAGAGATAATCTTGGAAGGTTGAAAGTGTGTCTAGGCCCTTGCATGAGCATGCATCATATCATACACACATACATGCATGTAGGACACTATCACCTTTGTTTTGTAGCCATCATAGCTTGGGTTAGACGATGTGGTCATTTGACAGCGCAAGAAGAACCAGTTGACGAAATGGCCATACCCAACAGTAGCAATGAGAATGGTTTAAATAAGGGCTGATATCACCGTGCTCGAATAACAAATGGCCTAGCTCATTGAAGCACTCCAAAATAGGCTCAATCGCGTGAACCAGCTGCCACCTGACGGTAATGGTGATGTTGATGGTGATGGTGAGACTAGCCAAGGCAAAGATAGGTAGAAAAGCCCAATCAATCAATAAGACGTCGAATCGTTCAAGTAGTTAGACAAGGACGTGGGGAAAGTCTAATCCCTTTTAAAGAATAAGGGGTTGAAAAGAGTCAAAGACCTAGACAATATCCTACTCATTAGAGATAATGATTTGCTGCCAAAGTTTCGCCTACCAGACTTCCCCAAGTTCAATGGAGAGGGCAACCCCTAAAATGCACTTCAGACAGTATGCAACTGTTATGGCCTCCACTCCTTTGTTAAAGGAGTACATCTTAAAGTATTTCACGCTATCCCTAGAAGATGATGTGGTAGTATGGACCATGACCTCCCTAAAAGAGTTCAAGAAGATTGGGAGGAGATTTTTGAATAGTTTGTAGAGTACTACCGCCACAATACTCAGTTGGGGGTAACCTTGAGGACTTGGAGACAACGTATCAAAAGCCTAATAAGACTTTTTAAGAATATTTAGTTCGTTGGAGGGCCAAGGCTGCCAAAATGACCACCAAGTCTGCATGGTGATTATTAGAGCCCACACTTTCATCAGTAATAGACTGGTGGGCTTTCCTATCAAAACTTTTGAAGACCTATATGATTCGGGCATTCAAATAGAAGATTTGGCCAAGCAAAAAAGAGGCAATGATAACTATCCTAGAAGAAGTCAGAGGCAGTATCACCAAGCCAGTGGTTTTAGCACGAAGCATGTAGAGGTGAAAGCAATCGTCTAACAAAGGAAGTTTTGTCATTTAGGAAGACCATTATCCAAGATCTTTGCAAGATTGAGAGCTAAAGGGATCTTGAAGCCATTGCCATTGAGAGAGCATCCAAATCTATTACCAAGGAATTAAAGACATCATGAGAAGTGTGAATTTTACCAATCGACCAGGCATAAGACCAATGATTACACTCGTCTCTGCCATGAAATCCAACACTTGATTGACAAGGGCCAAATTCCGAACCAAGAGACGCATAAGCCCAATAAAAGAAGTAATCCACTACCTAACTACAATAGGGTACCTCCTCCAATAACCAACATGATTAGGTTGGGCTTGGCTAAGGAGCAAGTCATAAACTCCTTCAAAAAAAGTAGATCGAGCAGGACCGAGAGAGCTAAAAGAAGGGAGAAGTCCAAGCTTGAACAATAAGAAGGGTCTACTAGAAAGGTGGCCACGAAGAAGAAGTCTAAGATTGAAGAGCCCAAGGTCGAAGAGCGCAAAGAAAATGAGCCCGAGGAGATCATTAAAAGGGTAGAAGACGAGCCCATTTGGCAGCCAAGATCTACAAGAAGAAGGGTGGATGGACTGGCATTGTAATAAAAGCAGTCAAGTAAAGCTTAGAACCTGAATTTTTAAGCCTCAGCAACCATGAGGAAGAAGAACAACAAAAAGTAAATGAAGATGAAGTAGAGGTGGAGAATGAAGAAGCATTTGCCAAGGAGAAGTCCACATCATCAAGTGCCTTTGCAAGAAGTGGATGGCTAGAAGAGGGGCTAAAAGAGGCCTACCACCTAGAAGACTCAAAGTGAATAAGGGTAGCAAAGTTAGGAAAGGGAAGCGAGTTGAGAACCTTGGGAGAAGGGAGTGTTTACCTAGAAGGTGCAAGGAAGTGATAATTATGGGCATTGGGGATGACATCCCTAAAGTCAAGACCCTTCCAAAGTTTTGGGCTGACTTTAGCAGTGACAAAAAACAAGGAGTGAGAGTCTAAGGAGAAACACTTAAGGGTGAAAATGAGAACGTCTAAAGAGTGACAAGGAGTGATAAATTTTTTCATTAGAAGGAGAAGGAGAAAACAATTGAGAAAACTATCGAAAAGGGCAAATAAGTTGCCAAAGAAGAAACTAAAGAAGAAGAAGACCAAATAATCAAGCAATTGAAGAAGGCCCAAGCAAATGCTAGGATTTGAGATTTGTTGATATCATCCTAAGAGTATAGAGAAGCCATGGCGAAGGCTGTGGCAAATATGCAAATATCAATGGTTGCTACTACAAATGAAATGTTAACTGCCTTGACTAGAAGAGAACCTAATAGGGTAAATGAAAAGGGTGTGATCACCTTCATCGATGGCGATCTACCTTTTGAAGGAAGGAATCATAACAGGTCCTTGTTTATCACCACAAAAATCGGTGGCAAGACATCCTTGTATCATGGTGGATAATGGGTTCGCCATTAATATTATGCCTGTAAAGATATTGCATAAGTACGAGGTCAGTGAAGATGAGCTTGAGCCTTGTAAGATGGTGATCAAGGCTTATGATGACTTAAACAGGAGTGTCATTGGGATCTTCAAGATGTTAGTGAAGAATGGCCCAATTGAAGTTAGGACAAAATTCACAGTCCTCAACATTCTAGTGACATTTGCTACCTTGTTGTGACAGGCATGGCTCCATCCGCTTGGTGGAGTCCCTTCCACCTCACATTAGAAGATCCGATTCACATGAATAGGGAGATTGTGACCATTCATGCAACCTCAACAATTGCACTAGTGGCTTTAAGTGTGAAGGTTGGAGAGATACCCTACGTGGGAGGCTTTCACATGGTCATGATTAACAAAGTCAGCGCAATTATAGCTATGATAATGAGGAAATAAGGATATATGCTGGGGACTAGGCTTAGAAGGAATGGACATGTTATACCATCCTTTCCAAATTTCAAAGGCCAAACTTATAAAAGAGTTTTGCGTTATGAGTCTGACAGGGAAGAATAAGACTTTGAGCCCAAGAAGGGGAGATTCACCAAGTTTTTCAAAGCCCAAGATACAAAGTATATGGAAGCTGCTGAACCATGGGTTTTCAAGGGAATATTGAAGCCTAGATTTGAGATTCTCAAGGATATCCTTCAAGTAGGAATCTCCAAGGGGAATGACTTGGTTGAGGAAATGGAGAAGATAACCATCAAGGAGGAGAAGCCTCAAGATCAAGCACTGCCATAGGACCTATTCATCGATCTTGCCGCCTTCATCGAGGAAGGAATCAAAGAGGTATTTTATAAGGATGTGTTTGTACCCAACCTCTTCGAAGAAGAGGACATTGTTTATGTTTCTAAATTTGAAACAGTAAAGATCAGTTTGCTTACTTATGTGATGTGTCCTTCCTAATGGCACTGTGCATCATAATTTGCATTTCACTAGCACATTTGACATCCATACCATTCAAACTCATGACATTAATGTGATACAATCGAAAAACCTAAGAACATATACATTGCACTTGATACAACTCCTGAAGATAGAGAGAGATTTAAAAGATTAGTAAAGCAACATGAATAAATCTTCGCCTAGTCCTACGATGACATGCCTGAAATTGAGAGAAGCATTATTGAGCATACAATTCCAACCTATCCACACAAGAAGATGGTCAAGTAGAAGTTGAGAAGTTTGAGGCCGAAATGGGCTCAGAAAATCAAGGAAAAAGTTTCCAAGAAGATTAAAGCCAGGTTTTTAGATGTGGTGAAATATCCAGGATGGTTACCCAATATCGTGCCAGTGCCAAAGAAGGATGGAAAGGTTTGAATTTGTGTGGATTATCAAGACTTGAATAAGGCCTCACTGAAGGAGGATTTTCTTTTCCCTCATATTGACATGGTAGTGGATAGTGTTATTGCCAGTAAGATATTTTCCTTCATCAATAGGTTTTCTGGTTACAACCAGATAATGATGGCCAATGAAAATAATATGAAAACGGCCTTTATTATGAAATAGGGAAGATACTGTTATTAGGTGATGCCCTTCAGTTTGAAGAATGCAAGGGCAACTTACCAAAGAATGGCAATGATACTGTTTCATGACATGACGCACAAAGAGATAGAAGTATATGTGGATGGCATGATGGTGAAATCCAAAACTCAAGAAGGTCACTTTGAAGGTTTGGATAAATTCCTAGAAAGGGTGAATAAATACAAGCTACGACTAAATCTGAAGAAGTATGTCTTTGGAGTCACCTCAGGGAAGCTGTTGGGGTTTGTACTTGGCAAAAGGGGATAGAAGTAGATCCAGGCAAGGTCAAGGCAATTACAAAGATGCCATCACCCAAGACCGAAAAAGAAGTTCCAGGGTTTCTTTGGGAGATCCAATATATCGGTCGGTTCATTGCCAAGTTGATGACAATTTGTGCACCGATCTTCGGGCTTCTAAAGAAGGATCAGCCGATGGAGTGGAATGATTAGTGCCAAGAGGCATTTGAGAAGATCAAGAAGTACTGCATAATCCATAAGTTTTGAGATCGCCAAAACCTGGCAAGAATTTGATTCTCTACTTGGCTCTTCAGGAAGAGGCCATCGATGCTATGTTGGCACAAGAGGATGAGAATGGTGTAAAGCATGTCCTCTATTATCTTAGCAAGAAGTTACTACCATACAAGATGAAGTATAGCTACGTGAAGAAAACATGCTTAGCCACGGTCTGGCTTTGGAAGAAGTTAAGGCACTATTTTCAGTCTTATAAGATTAAGGCTATCTCAAAGGAGGATCCGATGTAGTATCCTTACGAAGCACCATCATTGGTGGGGAAGCTAGCAAGATGGCTGGTCCAGTTGTTAGAATTTGACTTGAGTATGTCACCGAGAAGGTGGTGAAAGGAAGAGTAGTAGTAGTGTTTTTGGCCATGAATCTGGTCGATGATGATAAGCAATAGGAGTTGGAATTCCCAGATGAACATCTGGGGGTAATCTCAGAAGTGGGATGGAGGATGTTCTTTGATGGAGTTGTCAATTGAAATGATGCCAAAATAGGAATTATTCTAGTATCCTCAGCTAAAGAAGTCATTCCATTCACTAAGAAGTTGAGTTCATAGTCACCAACAACATAGTTGAATAAGAAACCTACGCCTTGTGGTTGGAAGTTGTGATTGTGATAGGTATTGATGAAATAGAAGTGTTGGGAGATTTAAAACTAGTCATCTTTCAAGCCAATGCAGATTGGGATCTGCAAGAAGGAAGGTTAAAACTGTACCTGGAGCAAATCAAAAGGTTGGTTGGGTGGTTCAAGTAGTGCACCTTCACTTATCTCCCAAAAAATGAGAATTAGATGGCTAACGTTTTAGCATCTTTGGCATCAGTTTGGGTGAGTACCCAAAAGTTACTGGTGAGACCAATAGTGATATCAGAAACATAGGGTCCCTACTATATGGAACCCTATGTAATGAAGGCCGAAGTGAAAGAAAAGCCATGGTTCTATAACTTAAAAAGATACCTACAAGAAAGAATTATGCCAAATGAGGCTAGCAAGAAAGATAGGGTTGTACTGCGAAGATTGGCTCAACAATTTAATTGTCCTCAAGGAGTGATGTATAAGAGAATGCTAAAAGGGATGCAATTGAGATTTGTCAATGAGAAAGAAGCAATAAGGCTAATGGAAGAAATCCACAGTGGTGTACGTAAGCCATACATGAATTGACTAATGCTTGCAAAGAAGATAATGAGGCAAAGCTTTTATTGGCTAACCACGAAGACAAATTGTATCCAGTTTGTGAAGAGGTGTCACTAGTGCCATATCAATGAAAATTTGATTCACCAACCGCCCTTAGAGCTACAAAGGATGATAGCACTATGACCTTTTGCTGCATGAGGCATTGACATTATAAGCGAGATAAGGCCATCAGCCTCTACTAGGCATCGATATGTGGTAGTGGCAATCCATTACTTTACCAAGTGGATAGAAGCTGAGTCCTACAGTAAACTGGGGACAAAGAAGATGGTGAAGTTTATTAAAAAGAATATCATATACAAATTTGGAGTGTCACATCACGTCGTGACTGACAATAGGGTTCATTTCTAGGCTGAGACTAAAGCCTTACTTAAGAAGCATGGGATTGAACACCATAATTCGTCTCCATATCGGCCACAAGCAAATGAAGCAGTAGAATCGGCCAATAGAAACATCAAGAAAATGTTGGCCAACATGAAGCAGACATACAAAGATTGGGTGGAGAAGTTGTTGTTTGTGTTATGAGGTTATAGAACAACACCTAGAAGTTCAACAAGCATGATGCCCTTCTCATTGGTGTATGGTTTAGAAGTGGTCCTACCAATTGAGATAGAAATGAAATTAGCGAGTGTTCTGATGGACATAGAAATTATTGACGGGAAGTGGATTTATAATAGATGTGAATAGTTGGCCTTGATTGATGAGAAAAGAATGAAGGCCAGATATCATATGCAACTATACTAGAAACGGATTGTTTGAGCCTTTAATAAGAGAATAAAGGCAAGGAAATTCATAGAAGGGGAATTGGTCCTTAAACAAGCAAGGCCAATTGTGTTTGATCCGAGAGAAAAGTTCAAGCCCAATTGGGAAGGCTCATTCATTGTGACGAAGGTCATGTCTAACAGAGCCGTCATCTTATCAGACATGGAAGGGAATGATTTCATTGAGCCTATCAACATGAATAGGCTGAAGAAGCATTATGTATGAAAGAAAAAAAAGGAAAATAAGTGTGAGAGGAAAAATAATTAATCAGAAAACCAGAAATGGCTGATTAATGACAGGAGTTATCCCGTTGTACACATGTTGTTTGAAGAACAAATGATTGTATTTTTATTAATGAAATGAAATTGTTTGAAAACAAATATGCCTTTGAAATGTCTTGCTATTTTGCATAATAACAAAAGGAAAGCATCTAATACCTAAGCTAACAATGGAACTAACAATATGCCTCTTCAATGGACTATGAATAGGCTCACCATATCACTCATGACACTGCCTAGCTCAAATGGTAGGATCAGGAATGGAAGCCTGAACGACCATCCAATCCTTGTACCATCATCTATCTCGAAATTAGGATCATGGCATAAATTCCTCTAGATGGTGCAATGTCGCCAAGAATCCTTCACATGCTCTAGATAACAAGTGAACAATCTACCAGGGCAAAATGTTGTCAGTGAATCCACGATCCTTTGCTTAATTCCATATTGCCGACGCAATCTAGCAGGACCATAGAAAGAGTTGTGGGTGCAACCTGCTAAAGGTATGCATACGATATAGGTCTCAACTGTATCCTCCAACCTCTACCATGGATAGTGCCAGCAAATCAGAGTGTCACGAATGACTCAAAGCCAATCGATCCGAGGAGAACATCTCCCAAGTCTCCCCTTGTATGAAATCGAGAGCTATAATGGGAATTATTCCCTTCAGACAGTGTTAGAATGGATAGCCTCTCTTTTAACCAAATCTAAAAATAAAGAAACAAAAGAAAAGAAAATTAAGAAAAATAAGAAAAAAGCTTGCTAAGTCGATAACCTAAAAAAGTCCGCTTAGGCAAAAATTAAGGCAAGCTTGATGAGTTGAAAGCCTAAAAGAGCAGCTTAGGCAAAAGTTAGGGTGCAAAAGAAAAAGAAAAAGCCCACTGAGTTAAAAATACAAAAAGGGTGGCTCAAACAAAAGATAAGGGAAACTCGCTAAGTTGAAAACCCGAAAGGGCGGCTTAGGCAAAAATTAGAACATGAAAAAAAAAAAAAGAGAAATGATGATGAATGAATCCTCTAAGTCAAAACCTGAAAAGGCGGCTTAGGCAAAATTTAAGGTTAAAAGAAAGATACCTGGAGAAGCAAAAGATTACCGCTGAAGCTTTGACTCAGATAAATCTTAACTTGATCAAGTCTGATCAATGGCTCAGCTAGAATCAAGAGAACTGCTATGAACTTGGGGCCTATTTGAGGTGATGGTCACAAGATATTTATCTTTGAAATCGTCTGGTGAAACCAGTAGAAATTGTGTACGAAGGCAAAATTGAATAAGTTAAAGACAAGCAAACGAGGACCTATCCATCATTTTAAGCAAAGGCATGATTGAAGATAATGCCACTCTATTGCTTCTAGTGTGAATACTCATGGTAGAAATCAAAAAGTAAAGGAAATAGGCAAGATCAGACATCAATGGTGTCTGGACAATAGGTGGAATGATGCTCTCATAACTAGACAGATGACAACCGAGTATGGTGGAGAATTCCTTATACAGGGGGCAAGGCTCTTGCCCATTAAGGCAGAAGACGTGATCATTAGGATCCTAAAAGGTTGTGCATTCCTTAAGAAATGAGACGTCAAGCTTCTCATGCGGAAGGAACTTTAACTGGTAGAAACGGCTAGATTCAATTCATTTCTAGTTATCTTCCTTTAGAGGCTTCAAGAGAGGCTGGAGAATCTTGAGAGAGGCCTCAGACATGTTGAACAGCACGAAAAGCCATTGAGAAGCGTGAAAAAAATCTCGTGAAACGAGAGAAAAGTGTGGAGAAGCAATGGAGAGGAGTAGCACCTAAACAGTATAAAGAACAAAGCAAAAATAGCAAAAAAAGGGAACAATATCGAGAGAAGTGCCACTCGATCGTTTCTCAGCAACCCGATGGTAGTTTCAGAACCACCCGACAGTATGTCAGCCACCCGACAGTCTGACAGTCACCCGATGGTTAAAGGGCAAAATAGCCCACCATCCCCCTTTTTTTTAGTTTTTCAACTTTCGAGGCACGTAATTTGACACCTTTGGCTCCGTGGTCAAATCAACCAAATCTATCATCAAAACCGATGGTGAAGGAGGAATCAAATGATGTGATGGGCCTTCGAACCAGTCCCAAACGTGGTCACCCAAATACCATATCAGACTGTCCACGCACAGTAGAAAAGTGCAGTAGTAGTTGAATCGGGAGGCGACCCTTATAGCCACCGACTAGTTCTCCTCAGACCCTTGCCACTCAAACCTAATCTACGAAGAACAAAGGAGCATGATAAGATTGTGATATAATGAAATATTGACTAAAATGTCTTTCACCATGTCCTAGGTTATCATGTGAATATAATCATGAAAGAAGTCCAGCTCATGAGACCTCTCAAGCCCCACACAATGTGCAACCCCCATTCTCATTTGCGGGAAAGAAAAATCCTCACTAGCAGGTTGTGGGGAAAGTAGAACTCCTAACTCATGTGCCGACATTTCTCATGAATGAGAAAGAATCAAAAATGGAATTCATACAAACAAAACACGAAGGTATAGAAAAGGAAAGAAGTTACGTTAAGAAGTAGAGCAAAGCTAGTGATCACAAAAACTCCTCGACAAGCACGATCCAAACTGAAGTACAATTGGCCAAGAGCAACAAGGCCCCAGTCAAAATTCCTCACTCAATCGAGATCCTAGGGGGCAAGAAGTAAGGCCAAGAATGTGATGTTTGATGCATTGGCAAAAAGTGTCAAACCGAGTAGATACACGATAAAGCTACGTGCATACTAATCAACCTCGACTGGAGTCAGGTTGGATCTCCTCTTCCAATACTTATGTAGAGAAGCGTATCAAATGGTGACTTTATCCTTAATCTTTACCTCACACCTAAGAAGCTGTCGGATCAAATCATGCTGATCTCTCGAGTCTGTGATGTAGGCATTATTAGGAATGACCTCGCCACCACACAAAAGGTCGGTCAGAGCAGCAATGTCAAGAGGTGTGATAGTCATCTCACTAATTGAAAGATAAAAATTAATAAACTCATAAAAACCGGTAGCAGCGATCCTACGCCTAATAGCCTTATTTTAAAAACCAGCTGTAAGCTCCAGAAAATGACCCACATTTTGTTCTCATGGTAGTCCTAAAGCAATAAATTGAAGTCTCTACATGAATACATGCCCAGAAAATTCCTTGAAAATGGGAAACTGAAGAATGAAGAAAAGTGCATACCTGGTTGATCGTTTGGGAAGCCACAACGTAGATAGCAGACACCTCTTGGTCCTTTGGAAGACCTTTTAATGTCGATTTCCAGCCTAGATCACTCTCATTTAAGTTGAGATGGACTAGATGACCAACCATTGGAAAGAGGAAGTTGAGACGAGCACGTAATAGAAAATCAAAAGTGAATTGGCTAAGGAATGAAGAAGTTACACGCTGATGAAATGATGAAAGGACAAACAAGCTTTATATAAGCCCTTGACCATCAAGTGACTATCGACTGACCGCTGGTCGATGGTCTGATAGCCAATCAGTAGTCAAATCATTGGTCGGATGTCCCTCTAATGAAGGCAGGTTGGTAAAAGGAGAAAAGGAAGGATAAAAAGAAAGAAAGAAAGAAAAAGATAAAAAAGAAGAAAGAAAAGATAAAAAAGGAAGAAAAGAGTGAAAAAGGAAAAAAAGAGAAAAAGAAGAGAGAGAAAAGAGGAAATGAGAGAGAAAGAGAGAAAAGAAAAGGAAAGACTTTGCTCTGAGCTCGATAGCGAAGGCATTTTTGAACAAAACTAGTGACAAGCACTCGGCCATGACAATAGTTTAGCAACTCACAAGGAAATAAGAGAAACATCACTCAATAGAATTTTTTACGAATCACATGGAAGAATTCCTCCATAAACTAGAAAGCAGTTGCTGAAGAACACACCGAACAAGGTAAAAATTTGAATTGATTTTACATCATCAAGAGATATTTGAATTTTGCAGAAACTTGCAAAAACAATGGAAGAATCCGCAGTGTGTCGAAGAACCAATAACATGATGAGAATGCCCTAGTGAAAAGCATGACAAATGCAAGAGAAGTCGAGAATGAAGGACATGACAAATCTATAATTTCTCTAGTAGACCAGAAGGAATCGAGAATAGAATTAAGAATATTTAGGCATAAAACCCATTGAATATAAGGACTAAAGAAGATCAAAGAAACATGAAGAATACTCAAATGAAGGGATGAAATTTAGCGAATGCAAAATCTGAAGACATCGAAGAAGGTACGAAGGATACTTAGCTGAAGGCACGAAGAGTGGGAAGGTCTAAAGACTACAAAGCAGTGCATAATAGAATTTTACCCAATGGGCATGCAGTAGAGGAAACTCTAAGAAGAGGTGCACTAAAGAGTGTTGAAAATCCTAAGAAGTAGGTGCACTTAAGAGTGTTTGAAGCCCTTAGAATAGGCACATTGAAGAGTGTTATCAAACGCTAGGAAATAGGTGGACTGAAGAGTGTTAGCAACCCTAAGAAATAGGTGGACTGAGGAGTTTTTTGTCATAGCATCATAAAGATGCTTTCCACCCTTAAATGGGCACCTTAGCCCTTAGATGGGCATCTTAGCCTTTAGATGGGCACCTAAGCCATTGATTGGGCACCTTAGCCTTTGAATGGGCACCTTAGTCCTTAGACGAGCACCTTACCCTTAGATGGGCATACTAGCCCTTGCATGGGCACACGCATTAGCCCCTAGATGGGCACATTAGCCCTTGATTGCGCATCTTAGCCCTCAAATGGGTACACTTGCAACCCTCGAATAGACATATCTTTTGTAGGAGTAGAAGGAGAAAAACAAGATGATGAGAAAGTTTGATAGAATGAAGACGAAACCGAGGATGCCAAGATAGAAGGAGGAAAGACTAAGCAAGAGCACTTTCGATCTTTGTATCTCACAAACTTCTCCAAAGTTAGGGCAAGCTGTCAACATTGAATTTTTAAAGCTCAAGGACAAAATGAAGATGAATGTCGATGATAATGACTAAAATGCCCTTGAAAGTCAAGAAATGAAAGATGAGAAGGAATCGATGAAATGTCTTAAAAACTGACATGTGATTTCAAAAAATCATAGAAATTAATCTAGAAGGAATATGTTGATGAGTCATATACTGTTATAAAGTTACAAATTTATAGTTTTCGTAGAAATTTATGGATCACAAATTAGAGTTGAACTTGAAAAGTTATGCGCAATCGAACAGGAGAACATCAAAAGGGATTGCACTGCAAAGTGCCAAAATAGAAAGAATGGAAGGAAGAACAGCTGCCCGATGGGTAAAGAGTCTCCCACTGTTGGTCCCTTAATTTTGGAATATTTAGATTCCAATCTTCCCTTTTTGTTTCTTTGCTTCCTTTTTCAGCTCTAGCCTCACCTATATAAACCCCTGTGGCTCACTTGTCAAGACATACCGATTATTGAATATAATCATCTCTTCTCCCTCTTGAAGACACACTCGAGAATTTGAGAAGTCTTTTCCAATTTAAAGCTGTTTGGGCGTTTTATATTACTTTAAACGTAGAAAAGGTATGTCTTGAGAGCAGATTCCTCTTCTCCCGCCTATTTTATTATTTTATTTTTCTTGCCTATAATAAACCATGTCTAGGTTAGTTTATGCTTAGAATAAGCATGTATAGGTTTTATTTTCATGCTTAGGAGCAAGTTTAGGGTTTCATGAATTGTTTAACCCTTGTGTTTGCTTTAAGAGATGGATAAGCATGTCAAGGTAAGTCCGCTATCCCTTCTTTATTAGAATCATATTTAGGAATTTAATTTCCTTTGCGAATGCTTAGAATCATGCTAGGAGAATTTATAATTACGTTGAAGCATGCTAGAAAATATCATAGAATAGGTCAGAATTACCATATTGCCCCTTTGAGTGCTTGAATTGGGCTAGAATAGCCTTGTTTGATTTTGATTGTTTGACTTAGGCTAGAATATTTCATGATAACCATATTTAGGCTAGAAATGCCATGAATTAATATGAATTATGCTAGAATAGCAATTGCCATGATAGAATTATCGAATATAGGTTGAAGTGCCATGATATTAGATTATGGCCTTGTATTATTATTGTACATGTCATGAAAGGAGTTTAATACACATTGAATAGACTCACATATGGTGGTGAGAAATTCATCATCTATTGGGTTCGAATTGATTGTTGTATATATAATTCAAATGAATGTATGTAATATTTTATTATTTATTTTATTGTTAAAGAACAAGCGATGTAATCCTTTTCCCCTTCCCCCGTGTTTGACGGAAATGTAATCCATTCTCCTCTCTCTTTCTATGGATGAATATATAACGGTTATTTGATTAAATAATCACCTCACATGTCTTAAAGAAAATAAAAATGGCATGTGTCCATAAAATCGACCACCTAAGCAAACTATGTAATGCATGAGCTATTCTAAATTGTTATACCGTAGTAAATGCTAGATTTTGATTCGGGCGGGTTGAATGACTTATACCTAACTTCCCAAACCCATCTCTGAAGGGATGAGGGTAGTTTAGGTCCTGAAGCAAGGGATCAGATTGCCTCCATTCATTCCCAATCGAGTAATTGGGTGGTGACTTCATTTCTCTAAATGTGCCCATGACTCTTTTGTGTTTCCTTAAGTCTTGAAAGAGGCTTTGACACAGTGTCATGGTCGTGAATGCTCGGACAGGATGAAAGCTCTATTCATAACTATACCCCATTATCAGTCACAATCCGGTGAGGAACGCCAAATCTATATATGATATTCTTCTTGATGAACTTCGCCATCTGTTTTACCCATAGTTTACTGTAGGACTCAGTGTCTATCCATTTAAAAAAGTAGACAATTGCCACTGCCACATACCAATGCCTATTAGAGGCTGACGACCTTATTTCTCCTATGATGTCAATGCCCAATGTAGCAAAGGGCCATGGTGTTGTCATTCCTTGTAGCTCCACGGGCAGTTGATGAATCAAGTTTTTGTTGATTTGGTATTGGTGACACCTCTTCACAAACTAGACACAATCATTCTCCATGGTTAGCTAATGGAAGCCTTACCCCATAATCTTTTTTGCAAGCATCATTCAATTCATGTGTGGCCTACACACACAATTATGGATTTCTTCCATAAGCTTCCTAACTTCTTTCTGATGAACTAATCTTAAATTTAGCTCTTTCAGCATTTACTTGTACACCACCCCTTGATAACAAGTAAAATACTGGGCCAACTTTCATAACACGGCCATGTCTTTCTTATTAGCCTTGACTAGAAGAATTATGTATTCTATGTACCTATTCAGATCATAAAACTATGACTTCTCATCTATTTCTACTTCCATTATCTGGGATTCCATGGACCAAGTTCATCATGCTTGTGCTATCCCTATTGGTCTCACCAATAACTCTTAAGTATTCACCCAGACAGATGCCAAGCAGCTAAGGCATTTGCCATTTGATTCTAATTTCTTAGAAGATGCCTTCTAACATGTTCCAAATATGATTTAAGCCTTTTTTCCTTCAATTCCCAATCTTCGTTGTCTTGTGAGATGACTAACTTCGAGTCTCCCAACACTTCTAATTCTTCAAATCCTATTGCAACTCAGCCATGTTGTTGGTGACTCTAAACTCAACATCTTAGGAAAAGGAATGACTTCTTTAGTCGGTTAAATGAAGATAACTCCTATCCCTATACCATTCTTATTAATAGCTCATTCAAAGAACATCCCCCAACCCAAGATTGAGATTGCCCCTAAGTGTTTATCTAGGAAATCCAACTTCCATGGTTCATTATCATCAAGTAAATTCATGGCCAAGAATTCTGCGACCACCTTTCCTTTCATCACCTTCTCGGTGACATATTCAATGCCAAATTCTAACAATTGAACCAGCCACCTTGCCAACATCCTTATCAATAAGGGTGCTTGTGAACAGGGCTTTCATATCGCTAGAGCGCTTATGACCATGACACTATGTCAAAGACCCTTTCAAGATTTAAGGGAACACAGATAAGCCATGGGCATGTTTGAAGATTTAAGGGAACACAGATAAGCCATGGGAACCTATCTGTAGTTTCAGCCCATACTAACCATGCCTTCGTATTTTGACCATATCTCTTGAAATAAGTATCCAAATCATATGATTCAAAGTGTTATAGAAAGCCAAAAGAAATATCTATAACATTTATGAAGACATGTGATCAAAATTATGATTATTTTAGTGCCAAAATTGTTGGTCAAAGTTGGCACACATAGTGATCCAAATTATCAACAAGATATTTTACATTTGTCCAATTGTAATTTGACAATTTTGCCTTCAAACGTATTTATAAATAGAAGAGTGTGACCCAAGAGTGCATCTTGGGTCTTGGTTGAGATCTCTTAACAATGAGTTTTCTCTCTTGGTTTTGTTCTCTTAATATTATTAATAAATCATTTTCTTCTTGCAATTTATTTTCTTTCTTGCATAATGTTCCACTAAATTCTCTTTTGCTAAGGTAAAAGGGTGAAACCTTTGGAATAAGAACAAGGATTTTCGAGCCCTTTGATATGTGCTTAAAAATCATAATCTTGTGTTGTTTATTTTATATGTTTTATAATTATTTCCTTAATTAATCTTGGCATCACTCGTAAAGTGGAGGTCTTGATCCATTATAGACAATCCTTGGCACATCAAATGCTTGGATCCTTTTAGATGTCATATGACTCTTCCTTACTGACACAAGTCTAGTTAGGAACCCTGATTTGTTATAGACATATGGCAATTGACACACTGGATTCTTGAACCCATTTACAATAGGTGGTATAAGTATTGGTAATGAAACAAATATAATTCATATGACTAAAACGGGCTTTAATGACATACTTTTCAATTAGAACATCCTTAATGTGTGGATTTCAATTGAGTTATAATCGGGTTATTTATTCTTATTTGATATATTAAGAGTGGATCCCCTAACCTTAGCTTTCATTATTTTTGTTTTATTTTCTCTTACTTGCTTATTTAATTTATTATCATTCATTGCTTATGAAATTGTTCTTTCATTTGCTATGGTTGGTTTTACCATCATTTGCCATGGTCTGTTTTACCACCTCTTATTTTTATTTTACAGTTGAATGGTCGGTCATACTGCTTGTCATCTTTATTTATTATTGTTAACATTAACTTGTTATTTATTTGAATCATATTTGCTTACCTTTGATTTGTACCGCTAAATCTGCTTCCTTGTGGATCAACCCTGATCCTGCCGAGTTTATTACTTCGACACTCCTATACTTGAAAAATAATCGCTTTTAAATGTGTCAAGTTTCTGGCGCCATTGTAGGGAAAGGTAAAATTTAGTGCATAAAATTGCAAGTATTATTTTTTCTCATTTAGATCTTAATTTTTCTTATTGTGTCTTCAACTTTTCTTCTTTTTTTTTCTTTCAATTGGATGAAAATTTGGTCACATGCTTCTAGTGGTAGACTTGTTAGAAAAAAATCATCCTCCCTAGAAAACATGGCCAACAATCAAGTTGAGAGACTCACGGATGAATGGGACAATATTCCCAACAAAATTACCAAAACCAACCAAGAACCCTTAGGGACTACATGAATCCAGTGAGAGCTAGTACACCATCTTGTTTAGTTCTTCATCTTGATGCAATCATGTCAACTTCAAACCAAGTTTTATTCAACTTTTACCCAACTTTCATGGCCTTGATACAAAGAACCCATATTCACACTTTAAAAACTTTGAAGTGGTTTGTAACTCCTACAGTAACTCAAATTGTAGCATAAACAGCATTAGATTAAAGCTTTTTCCTCTTTATTTTAAAAGATAAAGCTAAAACATGATTGCAAATCTGAGGTGAAGTTCCATTAGTTCATGGGATGAGATGCAACAATAATTTTTGAAAAAAAAAATTCTTTCCCAAAGAACAAATTCTCTTAAAAGGCAAATCACCACTTTTACCTAAAAACTAGAAGAGACCCTTTACCAATGTTGGGATATGTATAAGGAATTGCTTAGTACTTGTCCCCACCATGGTTTTGAAACTTGGAGATTAGTTTCAAATTTCTATGAAGGGTTAACACCTCAATATAGGCCATTAGTAGAACTAATGTGTAATAAGCAATTTGGGGATGATGACTAAGAGGAAGCAATTGACTATCTGGACTTACTAATAGAAAAAGCCCAAATTTAGGCCATTGTTGTCACCTACGAGGCGCCAAGTAAAACTCCACCCTCGACATCCAGTAGAGGCATTTATAACCTAAGGGAAGAGCATGACCTTCAAGCCAAATATACATCTCTAGCTAGAAAAGTCGAGGCTTTAGAAATGAAAAAGGGTGGTCAATTGAAGTCTGTTCAAGAAATTGTTTGTCACATTTATAATACTAAAGATCATCCTACGGATGATTATCCAACTTTGCCTGCTTTTAGGAAATATCTCCACGAATAAGCCAATGCCTTAAACATTTTCAAAAGGCTAAATCACATTCCATACCCAAAAACCTATAATCCTGGTTTGAGAAATCACCCAAATTTTAGTTGGAAGAATGACAATCATGCACAATCTTCGCAAGTCCCTTTTCAAAATTCTCATGATCATGCATCATATGTCCCTTTTCCTAAGAAGGATGTTGATGAAACTTTGCATTCATTCATTGTAAAGCAAGAGACCTTTAATAGTCAAACTGCTCAAACATTAGCAAATTTGGCAAACACTCTTGCAAATTTTGCATCTACATTCAGTATCCAAGAAAAAAGGAAATTTCCTTTTCAAATATTGCAAAACCCTAAAGATCAATCTAATTCAAGTGCGAGCAGTTCAAAAAGCCATTATGTGGACCAAGCCAAATCATTCATGCAATGGTCAGGTTGTCAAAAAACACATTCCTAAACCTTTCGAGAAAGAAGATGAATCAATCTCTAAGGGTAAGGAATAGGTTACCAAATCAACACCTAGTGAAAAAGAAATCAAATCCGCACCTGTGCCTCCATTTCCTCAAGCATTAACCACGCATAAGAAGCCAAACCACAACTCTGAAATTTTTTAAATTTTCAAACATGTGAAGTTCAATATTCCCTTGCTAGATGTAATTAAATAGGTACCTTCTTATGCCAAATTTTTGAAGGATTTGTATACTGTGAAAAGAAAATTGAATGTGAAAAGGAAGAATTTTCTAGCCAAACAATTAAGTGCTATTCTTCGAAACAACAATGCTATGAAATATAAGGATCCTAGTTATCCTATAATTTCATGCATTATTGGAGATCATAAAGTTGAACAAGCTTTACTTGATACACATTCATTTTTTCAGAAACTCTATCTAGGTGAGTTAAAACTAACTTTTGTGACTTTTTTACTCGCTGATAAATCAATTAAAGTTCCAAAAGGAATAGTTGAAGATGTGTTAGTTCAAGTCGATAAATTCATATATCCTATCGATTTTATCGTCTTGGATACACAATTGGTAGAAGTATGTAATTCAATTCATGTTCTTTTAATGCGTCCATTTTTAGCAACTTTAATGCTTTGATTAATTGCAGGATTGGAGCCATGAAGTTGTCATTTGGGAATATGACACTGGAGCTTAATGTTTTTAATATGTGCAAGCAACCACATGAAAAAGAGGGTGAAAATGAGGAAATTAATATGATCAAAACTATTATGGAAGACCATATCCAAAAAGGGAGTTTTTCTGACCCTCTGGAAACTTGTTAGTCAATTCATTAGAATTAAGTAAGCAACTAGAGCCCGATCTTTCTAATATGTTTCTTACTAGATTGTACACAGGTATTGGAAAATAAAGGCTCGAAACCACGATTTGAAGAATTGGGACAACCGAATGAAAGCAAGGAAAAGGAAGCTCCTAAGTTAGAATTGAAGCCTTTACCTGAAGGACTAAAATACGCACATCTTAGGAAAAATCATCATGCTTAATGGTAGTTTCTTTATCCCTCACAAGCGAGAAAAAAGGAACGTTGATAGAAGTACTTAAAAAGCATAAAAATGCAACTGCGTGCACTTTAGAAAACATAAAAAGCATTAAACCTTTGATTTGTACACATATAATACATTTAAAAGAAAATGCCAAAACATCCCAACAACCTCAAAGAAGATTAAATCCACATATGAAAGAGGTCATTAGGGATAAAGTTCTTAAACTACTTGATGCCGGAATTATCTACCCTATTTAAGATAGAAAAGGGGTAAGCCCCACACAAGTAGTACATGAGAAATCTGGCATTACAATAGTAAAAAATGAAAAGGGTGAATCATTATCAACTCGAGTCTCAGCTAGTTGGAGGATGTGCATTTACTATAAGAAACTAAATGCTGTCACTAGAAAAGACAATTTCCCCTAACCATTCCTTGACCAAATTTTAGAAAGAGTAGCAGGGCATTCCTACAACTACTTTCTTTCAGGCTATTACCAAATCCCATTACACTTGAAGACCAAGAAAAGACCCTATTCACATGCCTTTCAACACTTTTGCATTTAGAATGATGCCTTTGGACTTTGTAATGCTCCAGCTACTTTTTAAAGATGTATGCTAAGCATTTTTAGTGATACGGTTGAGCGTTGCTGAGAAGATTTCATGGATGATTTAACTGTCTTTGGAAATTTTTTGGATAATTATCTTGAAAACTTAAAAAAAAAATCTTAAAAAGGCGTGAAGAAAAAGGTTTTATTTTGAATTAGAAAAAATGTCATTATATGGTTACCTCAGAGATTGTCTTAGGTCATATGGTGTCTTCCAAGGGAATTGACATAGATAAAGCAAAAGTGGAATTGATTTCCCATTTCCCTCCACCAAAAATAGTGAAAGAGGTCTGTTCGTTCTTAGGGAATACTAGATTTTATAGGAGGTTCATAGAAATTTCAGTGCTATATCTAAACCTCTTTGTAACCTCTTAATAAAAGGCACTTCTTTTGAATGGACTCAAGAATGTCAAAACACTTTTGATAAGTTAATTGGACTTTTAAGAACTGCACCAATTATGCAATCTCCTGAGTGGTCCTTCCTTTTTGAACTCATGTGTGATGCGAGCGATTATGCTATTGGTGCTGTCTTAGGATAAAGAAGAGAAGGTAAGCCTTATATGATATATATGCAAGTAGAACTTTAAATGATGCACAAATGAATTACACTACAACTAAAAAAGAACTACATGCAGTAGTATTTGGATTAGACAAATTTTTATCTTATTTAATTGGTTCCCCGACTTTTGTTTACACTAACCATGCTGCTATGAGATATTTAATGTCTGAGTAGAATGCGAAACCAAATTGACATGATGGATCTTGTTGCTCTAATAATTCAATATCACAATAAAAAATAAGAAAGGAGCTGAAAATGTTGTTATGGATCATCTGCCAAGATTGATGACAGAGACATCATTTGAAACCTCACCTATCAATGAATCTTTTCCCAATGAATTTTTATTCTCCATTGCTATAATACATTGGTTTGCTAACATTGTAAATTTTCTTACAACAAGAGTAATGCCACTCATTAGAGTGCCCAAGACAAAAAGAAGTTTTTGATCGAGGTGAAATTTTTTTATTGGGATGATCTATATGTATTCAAATATTATCCTGACCGAATACGTAGAAGATGCATAAATGACAATGAGGTAAGTAGTGTTATTAATTTTTGTCATTCTGAAGCATGTGCGGGACACTTTTCATCAAGAAAAATAACTAAACAACTCTTGTGGGAGTATATATTGACTAGATTAAACCTAAGAATACAAAGGAAACAACGTTAGGAGAGGTCTAGAAAGCTCAAATGTGATCCCAATGGTGCCTTGGAGGCTTATGTGCTCTGGCTCAGGGTAAAGGGCTTGAGATTGGCACAAATTCCAAGGCAAAGTACTATTCACATTTTTTGTCATATTCATCTCATAGGGTTTTGATTAAAACCCTAGTACGCTTTATACCTCCCTTGTTTCCTTGTTAAGCAATAATTACTTGGACTTAGTATTTTATTATAATTCTTTTAATCCTTATATAAATTAATTACACTCATAATTTAATTAGGTTTTTAAAACCTAATATAAATCTAGTTTGGACTTATAATTTAATTAGGTTTCTACAAACCTAATATAAATCTAATTGAACATTTATATATTTAAATCATACTCAAATAACTAGAAGGCCTATTTAATTCCAAATTAAACTCTTAATTAATTAAATCATATTTAATTAATTAATAGGCCCAATAAGCTCAATTAGTCATTAGCCTAATTACTTATTAATTATTAATTAAATATTAAGCCCATTAGCCTATTTATTTAATTAAACTCTTTTAATTAAATAACAAGGCCATTTACAATTTAACATATGTAATTTAATATATGAAATTTTGTTCTCAATCAAATTAAATAATTATTTCTCATATTTTAGTCTCATGTTCAGATGATTTGATCAATTACTCATGAGACCTTGATGGACTTATTTAATTATAAGCTCCAATCAGTTTGACCTAATACTCTGTTATCTCATAACTGTAGTGGGTCTTAGTTATTAAATTTGGTCCGCTCCACTATAGGTCCACAACTGCACTATTGAATTAACTATTATTTACAGAAAGCTTAATAATTTAATTTGATTAAATTATTTTGCTTAAGCCATATCCATTGATCAACAGGTTTACATAAATGCCCTTTATGAAATACCAATAATTAGAGCCAGGTGTTAATTATCATTTTACCCCTCGAATTACATCTTGAACCCTCAATACCAATTTTACACCATTTAAGTGATTTAAGATTTATTCAAATAAATCTTAGTTTAATGAATAACTTTTCATTAAACACTTGGCCAAAATTATATGACTTAAAACCTTGCAAAACCATCAAAGTGGCATTCTTCAATCCCTTAGGAGTTATGAATTCCATATCCATGGTATAGTATCTACTAATATATAGTTCTTATAATCCTAACCAGTGAAGGTATTGACCTTTATTTAGATCTCACTTTCTATTCTAGTACTCAAAGGCCATAGCCTCCATACTAGGAGTACACTACCCACTCGGGATTAAGGTATGAATGCCTTTAGTGCTTGGTTGTGGTAATTTTCATTTGGTCACGATATTTTCACCAAATGATATAATTTCGTGTGGTCATGATTAATGTATTTGTGATGCACTAGTATCTTTGTCTTGAAGTCCCCACTTCAAATGGTTAGAGACTTGCCATTTTGACATTGAAGCCAAGCCACACAATAGCCTTGTCCAAACAAAGTATCTAGCTACTGTTTATAGGTTGTGAACTAGTTTTGAGCTATGATAAAATTCCATTTCTCTTATATATCTCATATATATAGAATTTTCTCAATAGATAAGCTCTGGAGCCTTTAGTCATTGATACAGTCATATTTAGGTCAAATAAATAATAAAAAGTTTATTTATGAATGATATTTCTATAAATTTACAGGATATGCCTATCACTCTTAGGGCACATATCTAACAATCTCTCACTCGCCCTTAGAGTAATTGTGACATATTTTCTCATTTCCATGCTATACGATCTCTCGTAT
Source organism: Boswellia sacra (assembly GCA_013180625.2). Lineage (NCBI taxonomy): Eukaryota > Viridiplantae > Streptophyta > Magnoliopsida > Sapindales > Burseraceae > Boswellia > Boswellia sacra. The sequence goes on along the minus strand of SNVD02012353.1, from coordinate 17,678 downwards.
GAGGTGATACTTCCTTTCTTTATGCTTTTCACTCTTGTGGTTTCTATGTTCCTCAAAATTAGCCATTGCCCCACTATTATCACAATAAACTGTAAAGGGTTTTTCTCCATTTGGAACAACTTCCAAATTTATAAGGAACTTACGAGCCAAATAGCTTCCTTAGCTGCTACATACTCCATGGTGGAATTAGCAATGCTTGATTACTAGATGTTCCTCCTTGCAATGGCTCCACCACCCAAAGCGAAACTTGATCCTGAGCTTGACTTTCTAGAGTTCAGATTCGATTAGAAATCTAAATGCATATAACCAACTAGTGTTACATGACTACCAGAATATACAAGCATATATCCCTTCATCTTACGAAGATACTTTGATATATGCTTTACTACAACCCAATGCTCACAACTAGGATTTGACTGGGACTCATTAATAACTCCCAGCGCATATCAGATATCTAGCCTTGTACTTAGCATCGCATATATGAGACTCCAATAGTGGAAGCATATGAGACTCCTCTCATCTCTTTCTTTTCTTGAGGAGTCTGAGGAGACTACTCTCGAGAAATCTTAACTCTATACCTGAAAGTTAACAATCATTTCTTAAAGTTTTGCATTGCAAATTTAGGTAGAATATTCTCTTTCTTGGAAGCTTGTGAGTGTTAGATTCTTATTCTTCATATCCTTTATTAGTTGGATCACAAGGATATAACTAGCTTCTCCCACATCTTTCATTTGGAATTGCTCAACCAGCCATATTTTAACTGAGATAATACCTTTACATCATTCCGAATGAGTAGAATATCATCAATTAACAGAATGAGAAATATAACCTTTTTGTCTTATATTCTTTTATTGACAAATGGCTCGTTTACATTTTGAATAAAATGTGTCTTGATCATTTTGATCAAACCTAAAGTTCTAAGACCTTGATGCTTGCTTAAGACCATAAATTGAACTTTTTAATTTGCAAACCTTTTGCTGTTGGTCTTATTATTTGAAACCTCTGGTTGCATCACATAGAAGCTTTAGTCAATATTTTCATTCAAGAATGTTGTCTTGACATCCATTTGCCATATCTTATAATGAAATTGAGTGGCGATGAATAAGAGAATCCCAATTGATTTCAACATGGCCACTGGCAAGAAGGTCTCATCATAATCGATCCCTTCCTTTTGGGTGTAACCCTTAGCCACTAGCTTGCCTTGAAAGTCTCTACCTTCCCATCAACTCGCCTCTTTCTCTTGTAAACCCACTATAGACATTGGATTTTTTAGGCTTGATAATGAAATGAAGATGAGCGTAGAGTAATGAAAATGATCAAAATGCCCTTAGAAGCAAAAGGAAGAAAAATGCAAAGAAATCAACCAAGAGTTTTAAAAAATGATAGATGATTTTAAAAAAATCATAGAAATCAATTCGGGAGGAATCTATTAATGAATCATATATCGTTGCGAAGCTACTAATGTCTAGTCTTCATAGAAATTTATGGATTATAAATCACAGTTGAACTTGAAAGGTTACATGCAATCAAACAGAAAAAGGTCAGAAGGGACTGCACTGAAAAGTTGCAAAATAGGAACGTCCGATAGGCAAAACCTGGACGGCTATTAAACAACAATCGACTAACTATCAGAGTGTCGACTATCTATATGCCAATAGCCGACCAACTATCAGAGTGCTGACCAACTGTTGCCCCATTAGAAATGAAAAATTTCTTAAGAAACCTTCCTTTTTTGTCTCTCTTCTTCCTTTTTCAATCTTAACCTCTCCTCTTTAAATAGCCCTTTGTGAAAGGAGCTTTCATCCTACCAGACTGTTTGCGACCATGGCACTCCGTCAAAGCCTCTTTTGAGACTTAAGGGAACATAAGCGAGCCATGGGCACGTTTGGAGAAATGGAGTCGCTACCCAATTCTTCAATTGAGAATGAATGGGGGCAATCCTATCCCTCTCTTCGAGACCCTCATCCCTTCAGAAATGGGTTTGGAAAGTTAGGTATGAGTCATTCGACCCGCCCATATCAAAGTCCGACCTCTACTAGGTTGTACCAAATTAGAATAGCTCATGTTATTACATAGTCTACTTAAGTGGTAAATTTTATGCACACATTTCAATTTTTAATATTTATTAAGCATGTGAGGTGACTATTCAATTAATACAGTTGTATATTCATACATAGAAAGAAGGAGGAGAATGGATTACATTTTCATCAAACATGAGGGAAGGGGAGCAGGATTTCATCGCTTGTTATTCAACAATTAAAATAAAATAGTTCTACTTTAAATAAAATGTTCCATACATTCACTAGTCAATTCGAAACCTAATAAATGATGCATTCCTTACCACCATATGTGAGCCTATTCAATGTCTATTACATGTTTAATATAAGGCCATAATCTAATATCATGGCACTTCGACCTAGATTTGATAATTCTACCCTAGCAATTGCTATTCTAGCATATTTCATATTAATTTATGGCATTTCTAGCCTAAATGTGATTATCATGGCGTATTGTAGCCTAAGTCAAACAATCAAAATCAAACAAGGCTATTCTAGCCCAATCTAAGCATTCAAAGAGGCAATATGGCAATTCTTACCTATTCTATGCTATTTCCTAGTATGCTTCAAAGCAATCATAAGTTCTCCTCGCATGATTCTAATCATGTGCTCGTAAGCATGATTCTAAGCATTCACAAAGGAAATTAAAGTCCAGAACATGATTCTGATAAAGAAGGGATAGTGGACTTACCTTGACATGCTTATCCATTTTGTAAAACAAACACAAGACTTAAGCAATTCATAAAACCCTAAACATGCTTCTAAGCATCAAAATAAAACCTATACATGCTTATTTATAGCATAAACTAACCTAGACTTGGTTTATTCTAAGCAAAAATAATAATAATAATAAAAGAGAAAATAGAAAGGAGAAGAGAAATCTACTCTCAAGACATACCCTTTCTAGCTTCAGCACAATGCAAAGCGCCCAAAAAAGCTTTAAATTGGAAAAGAGTTCTTGAATTCTTAAGCATGTCTTCAAGAGGGAGAAGAGATGATTATATTGAAAAATCGACGTGCATTGAGAAGTGAAAAGTGGGTTGTTTATATAGAGAAGGGGTGAAGCTGAAAGAGGAAGCAAATAAACAAAAAAGGAAGGTCTAAACAAAAAATTTCCAAATTAAGAGACCAACAACTGCGACTGTTTTTGAGAATTAGGCGGGTATTCTCCCTTCGGTCCTCCCTATTTTCCCACTTGGCAATGCAATCCTTTTTGACCTTCGTTTGTTCAATGACACATAACTTTTTAAGTTCAATTCTGATTTGCAATCTGTAAATTTCTACGAAAACTAGACATCCGTAGCTTCTGATATGGCTTATCAGCAATGGTATATGGCTCATTAGTAGATTCCTTCTAGATTAATTCATGTGATTTTTTTCAACTCACATGTCAGTTTTCAAGAACTTTCATCGATTCCTTCTTACCTTTCTTTTATCAGCTTCCAAGGCATTTTGGTCATTTTTATTACTTGATATTCATCTTTGTTTTATCATCGAGCCTTGAAAATTCAGTGTCTATAGCTTACCTTTTACTTTGGAGAGGTTTGTGAGACACAAAGGTTGACAAAGTACTCTCGCCTCCTCTTTCTTTCTTCTATCTCGACATCTTCTTCTTCATCTTCATTCTATCAGATTTTCTCGTCATGTTCTTTCTTTCTTTCTACTCCTACAAAAGGTGTGCACATTTAAGGGCTAAAGGGCCCACTTGAGGGCTGATGTACCCATGCAAGGGCTAATGTGCCCATGTAATGGCTGAAGTGCCCATCTAAGGGCTGAAGTGCCCATCTAAGGGCTGAAGTGCTTGTATAAGGGCTGAGGTGCCCGTATAAGGGCTAAGGTGCCCATCTAAGGGCTGAGGTGCCCGTCTAAGGGCGAATGTGGTCGTCTAAGGGCTAAAGTGCCCACTCAAGGGCAAATGTACCCATTTAGGGGCTGAGATGCTCATTCAAGGGAAAATGAAAGCATCCTTATGATGCTATGACAAAACATTCCTCAGTGTATCTACTTTTTAGGATTTTTAACACTCGTCAGTGCACCTACTTCCTAAGGTTTGGTAACATTCTTCAATGTGCCTATTCAAAGGGCTTCAAACACTCTTAACTGCATCTACTTCTTTGGGTTTCTAACACTCTTCAGTGCATCTACTTTCTAGGGTTTGGTAACACTCTTCAGTGCACCTCTTCTAAGGGCTTCAAACACTCTTAAGTCCACCTACTTCTTAAGCTTTTCAACACTCTTCAGTATGCCTCTTCTTAGGGCTTGTGCCTATTCTAAGGGCTTAAAACACTCTTAAGTGCACCTACTTTTTGGGATTTCCTTCTAATGCATGCACACTAGGTACACTTCTATCATGCACTGCTTTGCGGTCTTTAGGCATTCTCGTTCTTCGTGGCTTCAGCTAAGTATCCTTCGTACCTTCTTTAATCTTTACAGACTTTGCATTCACTGATTTTCATGCCCTTCTTTTGAGTATTCTTCATGCTTATTTAATCTTCTTTAGTCTTTATATTCAATAGGTTTCATGTTCGAATATTCTTAATTATATTCTCAATTTCTTTTAGTCCACTAGGGGAAATTCTTGATTTGTCATGTTCTTCATTCTCGACTCCTCTTGCATCCGTCATGCTTTTCACTAAGGGCATTCTTATCATGTTGTTAATTCTTCGACTAATTGGGGATTCTTCCATTGTGTTTGCAAGTTCCTGCAAAATTCAAACATCTTTTGATGTTGTAAAATCAATTCAAATTTTTAACTTATTTGGTGTGTTCTCTTCAAAACTGCTTTCTAGTATCTGAAGGAATTCTTTCATGTGATTCTGGTAAAAAATCCCATTGATTGATTTACTCTTCTTTCCTTGTAGTTGCTAAACTATTGTTGTGGCTGAGTGCTTGTCATCGGTAAATTCCTTCAGTGTCTTAGGGTCGATGTAAAGTCTTTCTTCTCTTTTCTTTTCTCTTTCTTTTCTTTCTTTCTTCTTTTCTCTCTCTTATTTTCTCTCACCTATTTTTCTCCCTCTTTTTTTTCTTCTCTTCTTTCTTTTCTTTCTCTCTTTCCTTCTTTTTTTCCTTTTCTTTCTCTTTCTTTCCTTCTTTTTTTTCTCTCTTTTTTCTTTTTCTTTTCTTTTTCTTTTTCTTTTTTTTCTTTCTTCCTTTTTTTCTTCTCCCCTTTTGCCAATCTGCCCCTCATGTTGTCAAACAATTACCTACCTATCTGACTGCTGTATGGTCAATCAACAGTCGCTCGATGGTTTGACTATCAGCAAGAGGTCAAGGGTTTATATAATGCCTGTTTGTCTTCTCATCGCTTCATTCGTTCGTAACTTCTTCGTTCTTCATCTAATTCACTCTCAGTTTTCTCCTGCGCACTCGTCTTGACTTCCTTTTTCTAATGGTGAGTCATCCAGTCCATTTTAACGTGAATGAAAGTGATCTAGTCTAGAAATCAACATTAAAGGGTTTTTCAAAGGACCAAGAGGTTCTCGTTGTCTACGATGTGGCTTCCAACACGATCTACTAGGTACGCATTCTTCTTCATTCTTCGATTTTTCATTTTCTATAAATTTTCTAAGCATGTATCCATGCAGAGACTTCAATTTCTTGCCTTAGGACTGCTATAAGAACAAGATGTGTGGGTCATTTTTTGGAGCCCACAATTGGTTTTTAAAGATAGAAAATGAGGCTGTTAGGAGTAGGAAGGCTGCTACTAACTTCTATGAGTTTATCATTTGTCTTCCACATGCTTCTTGATACACTGATCATCGAGCGTTATTCATTTTATGCGAGAGGTGGATGGACACGACCCACACATTCCATCTTTCAATTGGTAAGATAGCTATCGTGCCTCTCGATGTTGCCGCTTTGACCAACCTTCCATGTGGTGATGAACTATTCCTATGAATACCTGTATTATAGACTCAAGGGAACAGTAGGACTTGATCCGACAGCTCCTTGGGTGTGAGGTTAAGGTCAAAGATAAAGTTGCAATTCGATACGCTCCCTTTTATGAATATTGGAGGAGAAGATTTAACCTGACTCCAGTCAAGATGGAACAGTATGCACGTAGCTTTATCGTGTATCTACTCGTTTTGACACTCTTTGCCAATGTGTCAAACACTACCTTCTTGGCTCTACTACCTGCCTTTCAAGATGTCGACCGAGTGAGGAATTTTGACTGGTGCCATGCCGATCTCAGCCAATTGTACTTTGATTTGGATCATGCTTGTCGAGGCGATTCAGTGATTATTGGTTTTGCTATGCTTCATAAGGTAATTTCTTTCCTCTTTTACACCTTCGTGTTTTGTTTATATGAATTTCATTTTGATTCTGTCTCATTCATGATAGATGTGGGAATATGAGCTAGGAGTTCTACCTTCCCCCCTCCCTACTTGTGAGGACCTTTTGTTCACGTAGATGAGGAGGGGGGTTGAACGTTGTGCAAAGCTCGAGAAGTCTTATTAGCTAGACTTCCTTTGTGATTATATTGACACAATGACCTAGGACAAGGTAAAAGACATTATAGTCAGTATTTCATTTATATCACAATCTTACCATGTTTGTTTATTCGTCGTAGATTCGCTCCGAGTGGTGGGCGCCTGAGGAGAACTAGTCGACAGCAATGAGGGTCGCCTCCCCATTCAACTACTACCGCATTCTTCTACCTTGTATGAACAACATGATGTTGTATTTGGGTGATCACAGTTGGGATTGGTTCAAAGGCCCATCATGTCATTTGATTCCTCCTTCACCACTATTTCTAATGATAGATTCTACTGACTTGGCTATGGAACCAAAGGTGTCAGATTGCACGATTGGGATTCATTTGAATACGATCGAGTTCCTATTGATGACAACTTCTTACATCGTCTGGGTTCGAGCTACCTTGTTACACTCTAGAACCGTTTGATTTGCTGATGAGACTCCTCATCCTCTTGTTGTGTCTAGTCATGCTGGTAACTCTTCTGCTCGTTGTTAGAAGAGATTGAGAGCCTTCTTTTCGGATATTGGCACATCTGCTTCCTGTTTTGCCACCATTTAGTAGCCACATCCACCTCCAACTTTAGCTACTACAACTGTTCCAGCCAGCCATGTGATCAGTGACCTCCAGGCTTATCTCAGCAATGTCGTCTATAGATGGAATGCTAGTGGATAGATCAATAGTTATGTGATCACTAAGTATCCAACCATGCTTGTTCCGTTTGCTCCAAAAGATACCACTCTGGTAAGTCTTCTGACTATATATTTCCCAAGTTTCTTGTCATTCTTTAATAAATTATTAATCATAAAATGCAATGCAATGTAGGTACCACAATCTTCTATGGAGCGAGTCTTCCGTATGCCTCTCATGGATATGTTTTATAGATGCCACATTAGTATCAGGTAAAGTACTACTTTGTGCTTCACTTATGCATGATTTCTATCCTAATAGTTTTTCTAACTATGTGATTCTTTTGCTTGGTTAGACAAGTTGTCAGGAGGTTACTCGTCTGGAGCATGATGTTGGGCATCTTTAGGCTAAGATTGCTGCTTTTTCCGCCAATATCGACAATGATGGCAATAAGTGGGAATTGTAACCATCGGCTTCTTTCATGATTTCTTTTGTTCATTTTGCTTCTATGTATGAACCTCTATGTTTCGATTTTTCATGATGTATAATCAAGGTAATCTGTTATGTGGACAAGTTTCAAAGATTTAGTGAAAATTTTTCATTTTCAACTTCGTACATTACTTCTCAAACTATGCGTATTCTGGTAAATTTACATCCAAATTGGTTCACATTTGTTTCTACATCATCACTATAAAATTTGGAAATCACACGCTTGAAACCGCTCATTGATACCAGTCTTGGAAGTAAAAAAACACATGAAAAAGGGCGAATGGTGGGCTATTTTGCCCTTATAACCATTAGATTGTCAAGGCACTGTCGGGGGGCTGATAGACTATCAGGTGATAATTTTCCTGATGATCTCCCATTTTCTTGCTATTTTTGCTTAGTTTTATGCACTGTTTAAGTGCTACTCCTCTCTATTGCTTCTCCATACTTTTCTCTCTTTTCTCAAGATTTCTTTCATGCTTCTCAATGCCTCTTCATGCTGTTCAACATGTCTAAGGCCTCTCTCAAAACCCTCTAACCTCTCTTGAAGCACCTAAAGGATGATGACTATAAAGGACTCAAATCTAGTGGTCTCTACCATCTGAAGTTCTTTCGACATGTGAAACTTGATGTCTTTTTCTTAACGAATGCACAACCTTCTGGGATCCTCATGATCACGTTTTCTGCTTTAATGGGTAAGAGCTTTGCCCCTTGTATGAGGAATTCTCCACCGTACTTGATTGTCATTCATACAGTTATGAGAGTATCAATCTGCCTACTATCCAAACACCATCGATGTCTAATCTTGCCCATTTCTTCAATTTTTCAATTTCTACCATAGGCATTCACACCAGAGGTGGTAAAATGATATTATCTTCCATCATGCCTTTAATTGAAATGATAAATATGACCTCGTCTAACTGACTTCACCTTCTTCAGTTTTGCCTTCTTACGCAGTTTTTATTGGTCCCACCAAACGGTCTCAGAGAGCTGCATCTTGTGAGCTTCATTTCTCATATGGGCCCCAGTTTCATAGTAGTTTCATTGATTCTTGCTAAGACATTGATCGAACTTAATCAAGTCAGGATTGATCCAAGTCAGAGGTTCAGTGGTAGTTTTCTGTTTCTCTAGGCATCTTTCTTTTAACCTTGCATTTTGCCTAAGTCGTCTTTCCATGTTCTCAACTTAGAGGGTTTGTTCATCATCATTTCTTTCTTTTTTTTTAACACTCTAATTTTTACCTAAGCTGCCTTTTGGTTTTCGACTTAGCGAGCCTGCCTAACTTTTGTCTTAGCCGCCCTTTTCGGGTTTTCAACTCAACGGGCTTTTTCTTTTTTCTTTCATGCCCTAACTTTTGCCTAAACTGCCCTTTCAAGTTTTCAACTTAACGGGCTTACCTAAATTTTTGCCTAAGCTGCCTTTTCTAGTTTTCAACTTTGTAGGCTTTTTCTTACTTTTCTTTTCTTTTGTTTCTCTCTCTTTAGATTTGGTTACAAGAAAGGTTGTCCATTCTAGCACTGCATGATAGGAATAGCCCTTGATTTCGTACAAGGAGGAGACTGGAGAGACATTCTTCTTGGATTAGCTAGCTTCGAGTCATTCCTGATATGTAGATTTGCTGGAACTGTCCATGGTGGAGGGTAAAGCATGTGACAATCGAAACCTATAGCATGTGTGCCTTTGGCGGGTTTCACCTATAGTTCATTCTATGATCCTACTATAGTATGTCAGTAGCATAGACTTAAGCAAAGGATCGTGGATTCACCTACTGCATTCGATCCTGGTATAAGAAGACACACTCGGATAAGAATATGTAAAGACCACAAATACAAAGTCAATGGCTTGTTATAATTCCTTCTTTCAAAAAGGCAAATCATCATCAGTGAATGTGATCGCACCCATCTCATTTACCCTCTTAGGTTACCTTCCAGTCATGGCAGTCAATATCTCATTTAGAGTGGCAGCCATTGATATCTCCACCTCTGCCAAAGCCTTTTCCATGGCTACTTTATGCTTTTAGGATGGGATCAACAAGTCGTAGATGCTAGTATTCACTTGAGTTTTCTTTAACTGTTTGATAACTTGGTCTTTTTCTTCTTTGGCAACTTCTTTACCCTTCCCACTAGTCTTCTCTTTCTAGATTGATTTTCCTTCTCCTTCTCTTAGTAAAATCTACCACTCCTTGTCACTCCATGTACATTCTTATTCTCACCTTTAACTATTTCTCCCTCATGTGTTTCTCCCTCAACTCTCACTTCCTCTCCTTGATCACTACTAAAGTCAACCCAAAAGTTCGGCAGGGGTTTAACTTTAGGAATGTCATCCCAAATACCTATGGCTCTCACCTTCTTACAAACTTCGAGGCAAACCTCCTTTTCGCACAAGGCTTTCACCTTACTTCCTCTTCCTAGCTTCACTATCCTTTTTTAGTCTTCTAGGTGGTGGGCCTTTTTTAGCCTCTTTTTCGGCCATCCACTTCTTGGCAAAGGCATTTGATGGCAAAGATTTCTTCTTGGCAAATGCCTCTTCATCTTCCATCTCAACTTCGTCTTCATCTACTTTTTGTTGTTCTTCTTCCTTATGGTCACTGAGGGGCACAAATTTGGGCTCTAGGCTTCACTTAACTCCCTTTACTGCAATGTTGGTCCATCCACCTTTCATGGTGAAAATATAGGGTGCCAAAGGGATGGGTTTTTCTTCCATCCTTTCAATGATCTCATTGGGCTTCTCTTTATGGCCACTTTTGTAGTGGACCTCTCTTGTTGCTCGAGCTTGGACTTCTTCCCTCTCCTGGTTCTCTCGACCTTGCTAGATCTACCCTTTTCTTTAGAAAAGTTCATCACTTACTCCTCAGTCAAACCTAACCCAATCATGTCGATTGTTGGAGGAGGTACCCGATCGTAGTTGGGTAATGGATTACTTCTTATGTTGGGCTCTTCCAGCTATTGGATCAGGAATCTAACCCTTGTCTATCAAGTCTTAAATCTCATGGCAAAGATGAGTACATGATGAACACTTAAATATGCATGTTTAATAAGAGTTTAGTTCATCATATTGCATTAATAGTGTCATTAAATTCCTCAACTTAAGCATATTTGTAGCATTTGCATCTTTGGAATTAATTTCTCTTAATTTTGGTTTTGTTACAGGTTCGGTAAAATGGGCATAACTCTCTATTTATAGATCAGAATGGTGCAATTCTTAATGTTTTGGAAAGCTGATTTAATTGTCTACAAGATTGCATTTCACAAGCATCATCAAATTCGGGCTCTTAGTGGACCAAAATTGGGCTTGAAGTGAACCCATCTACAGTCTCGGCCCAATCTGACCAGGCCTCAGTATTTGGACCGTATCTCTCAAAATACGTATCCAAATTGTGCAAATCAATATGTTCTAGAAATCTGAGAGAAATATCTACAACTTTCATGAAGACATGTGATTAAAATTCACAACATTTCGATGTCAAAATTGATGGTCAAAGTCGGTGCCTAATGATCCCAATTGTCAAAGATATTTACAACTAATATTTGACAATTATGCCCTTGTAATTTGACAAGTTTGCCCCTGGATGTATCTATAAATAGAGGTGCCTTGTGACCCATTAGGGCATCTTGGCCTTGGCTGGAACATTTTGGCTTTGGCTAGGATCTTGTATTGTGTTTTGTGTGTTTATGTTATTAATGAATTTCCTTTTTCTTACATTTTATTTTCTTTCTATTATAATGTTCTTCTAATTTCTCTTTTGCTAAGGTGAAAGGGTGAAACCCTTGATATGAGAATAAGGATTCTCTAACCCTTAATATGTGCTTAATAATCTTAATCTTATAATGTTTATTCAATATGATTTATATTTAATTTCTTAATCAATCTTGACACCACTCGTAAAGTGGAGGTCTTGATCCATTGTCGACAATCCTTGGCACATCAAATGCTTGGATCCTTTCTAGATGATGTATGGTTCTTCCTTACCGACACGAATCTAGTTAGGAACCTTGATTTGTTGTAGACATATGATGATTGGCACATTGGATGCTTGAACCCATTTACAAGAAGTGGTATAAATATTGGTAATGAAACAAATATAATTCATATAACTAAAATGGGTTAATTATCCTTATTTGAAATATCAAGGGCGGATCCCCTAACCTTAGCCTTCATTGTTATTGTGTTAATTACTCTTGTAGTTTAATTATTCTATTGCTTATGAACTTTTTATTTTATTTACTATGGTAGGTTCTACCACCTTATGAAATTGTTCTTTAATTTACTATGGTTGGTTATACCACCTATTTCCATGGATGGTTTTACCTCCTCTTGCTTTTTGTTTTATATTTGAATGGTCGGTAATACCGCCTATCATCTTACATATTTATTGATATTATCTTGTCATTTATTTGAATTATTCACACCATATTTGCTTATCTTATAATTTGTAACGCTAAAATTCCCTTCCTCGTGGATCGACCCCGGTCTCACCGGGTTTTATTACTTCGACACTCCTATACTTGGGAGACAATCCTTTTTTCGGATGTGTCAAGTTTTTGGCGCCGTTGCCGGGGAAGGTAAAAATTGGCATACAAAATTGTAAGTATTCTCTTTTCTCATTTCTATTTTTATTTTTCTTGTATGTGTTTCTCTTTTCTCTCCCCATTTCTATTTTTATTTTTCTGCATGTGCTCATCTTTTCTTTCTCTTTGCATTAGTTGGTAGAATTTTTTGTAGCCACTCATCTTCTTTGGAAAACATGCTCATACCCAACCAAGGACATTAATGGATTGCATAAGAACTCATGCACAATCATGCATAGTCTTCCCTCATGATGCAAAATATTTCAACCATGAATCGGATTTCATTCAATTCTTACCCCACTTTCATGGCCTAGATGTTGAAAACCCATTTTTGCATTTGAGAGAATTTAAAGATTTTTGCAATATCTATTGTGACCTAAATTGTAGCATAAATATCTTTAGATTAAAGCTTTTTCCTTTTTCTTTAAAAGATAAAGCTAAAACATGGCTACAAAATCTTAGGTCAGGATCCATTAGTTCATGGGATGAAATGCAACAACAGTTTTTGAAAAAATTCTTTCCTCCCTATAGAACAAATTCTCTCAAAGGGCAAATCATCAATTTCACTCAAAAACAAGGAGAGACCTTTTACCAATGTTGGGATAGGTATAAAGCATTGCTTAATACTTGTCCTAACCATGGTTTGGAAACATGGAGACTAGTTTTAATTTTCTATGAAGGTCTAACACATCAAGCTAGGCACATGGTAGATTTAATGTGTAATGGACAATTTGAAAACAAAGACCCTGATGAAGCTATGGATTACCTAGACTTACTAGTGAAAAATGCTCAAAATTGGAATAATGTTGGCACCTATGAGGTACCGAGAACATCTAGTAGAGGCATTTATAACATTAGGGAGAATCATGATCATCATGCTAAACTTGCATCCCTAGCTAGAAAAGTCAAGGATTTAGAAATGTGGTCTATGCAAGAAATTGTCTGTCACACTTGTAATTCTAGTGATCATCCTACGGATGATTGCCCAATTGTGCCTACCTTTAGGAAAAGTCTCCATGACCAAACCAATGTTTTAAACACTTTTCAAAGGTCAAATCCTAATCCTTACTCACAAAAGTTTGGATGGAAAAATCACTTGAATTTTGATTGGAGGAATGATAATCATACACAATCTTACCAACCTCCCTTTCAATCATGTCAAAATTTTCAAAAAGCTCATGATCATGCATCTTATAAGGATCTTGAAGAAACATGGAATTCATTCATTGCAAAGCAAGAGGCTTTTAATAGTCAAGTTGCTCAAACTATGGCAAACTTGAATGATGCTCTTGAAAAACTTGCATTTGCATTTAGTACTCATGAGAAAGGTGTGTTTCCATCTCAACTCGAGCCAAACCTCATCAATCCACATGTGAGTAATCCAAATGGCCAACATCTAGATGAAGATTCGGTAAGTGCTCTTCATGATGGTAAGGTTGATCAAGAACATATTCCTAACCCTTATGAGAAAGATGATGAATCAATCCTAAAGGGTAAGGAAGAGGTTAATCAACTTACACCTAACAAAGAAAAGACCGAATCCTCACTTATGCATCATGCAAAGGAATTTAACCAAAATTTTGATATTAATGAATTTTTCGAGCATGATGAAAATGAGGAAGCTAATAGGACAAAAACTAACGTGGAAGACTATATCCAAAATGAGAATTTTTCAACTCCTTCGGAAATCGAATTACCTAGTTCTTTTGAACCAAGTATGCAACTAGTGCCCATTGCTTCTAAAGAATTTTCATTGCTTGATTTTGTACAAGTGAAGGAGATTAAGAGTTGGGAGCCATGGTTCGAAAAAAGGCAGGAAGAAACATCCACACTCAATAATGCATGCTTTAAGGACAAACAAACTCAGATAGTGGTAATCTCTTTCATTCTCACAAATAAAGGAAAAAGAAAGGTACTCTCAATGGTATATTTTTGACCGTGGTAAATCATTTTCGAAGAGATTCCTCTTTTTGCCTTTCTTTATAATGATTGATCAAATTTTATCCATCTATGCCATATTTTCATTTTTATTTTTATTCTTGATTTTTGCTATCATTTCTAGTTTGTTTTTATTTTATTTTGTGTGCATTTATTTTAGTTGTGTGTTTTTATTTTATTTCCCGGTCAAGTGGCGGATACGGTACTCCGTGGCTTTTAAAGTCGGTTTTTCAGTTCCCTAAAAACTGTTGCTCACCTTGCATCCATTTTCTTCTCTCTTATTTTCTTCACATGGATACCATTCTCTCAAAATTGCACAAACATTTTCCCTCTCTTCCTCAAAATGATTTGCTTAAAATTTATAAAGCTCGTGCAGAAAGGCTAAGGTTGTTGATGCGTAAGGGTATTCCTGCTGATTTAAGATGGTTAATTGAAGCCAAGGTTCGATTCTCTTGTGAGTTTTCAGATAATCTTGTTTCCCATATGCCAGGTTTGGGAAAAAGCTCTATGCCAAAAAGCGAAGAGCAAAAAGGGTTACAAGTTTGTCATAAATGTGCAAGATGGACTTGTAACCAGCGTTGCCGCTCCTTGGGATATTTGTCTAACAATCGAGAGGATAAACTACAGTTCATCAAGAATGGACTGAGTAAGGAGTCTTTGGATGATATCCGAACGACTCTTGAGACGCATTCTTGTGGACTTGTGCAGCGTGAAATTTTTAATTTGTGGACACAATTCCGAGATGAGCAGGAACGCTATAGTCTTGGGAATCTGACTCAAAACGACCCTGTTTGCCAGTTTATAAGAAAACTGGATGGGAAGCATATCCCCAACTCATAGAAGGTGTTTAAGCCGTTTCTGGACGTAAAACCAGAGGAAGATGTGAGCCACAGTCACAACTACCTGTACATATGCATGCGTGCCATCATTTTTGAATTTTAATACCTCATTGCTGTCTTTTTTTGAATTTGTATGTTTTGTTTGACTTATGGTGTCGTATTTCATCATCTTTTGAATTTTTGGGCATTATTGTCAACTTTTTCAACAAACAATCGAGCTACCTAGATAGATATCATCATTAGCATACCTTTTTGCACTCCATAAATACCACATGTATTGTTCTCTTCTTCACACATAGTTAGAGAGTTACATAGACATGGAGGGAACTTCAAAACGTCGAATCCAAAGGATATGTGTATTCTGTGGATCTCGACCAGGTAAAAGTGAAGAGTTCGTAGAAGTAGCGAATTATCTTGGTAGGCTACTGGCTGAAAGAAAGATTCATATGGTTTATGGGGGAGGTAGCCTCGGATTAATGGGTTGTGTGTCAACAGCTGCACATGTAGGAGGTACTCAAGTTTTAGGAGTTATTCCTAAAGCTTTGGCTGTAGAAAGTATTGTTGGAAAAACGGTTGGGAAGGAGTTACAGGTCTCCTCTATGCATGAACGAATGGCACATATGCTCATCAATTCAGATGCCTTTATTGCTTTACCAGGTGGCTTTGGCACTCTTGAAGAAATTTTTCAAATTGCCTCTTGGGCCCAACTGAATCTCCATCAAAAACCCATAGGTTTGTTGAATGTTAAAAATTTCTTTGATCCTTTGATAAGTTTTGTTGATGCATCTGTGGAACAGAATTTTATCCCTCATTCAGCGAGAAAGATCTTTATTTCTGCCACTTCTGCTGGTGAGCTACTTGACAAATTACAAGAAGTTGAGTATGAACCTAACCCAGCTAGTACTCAAATTAATTGGGCAGGAGGGCAAAACAAAAAGTGCAAATTGGATTTGAATCTCCGTTTGTAATTTTTTTCTTCTCGTCCTTTATTTTATTTTATTTTATTTTTAGCATGTTATTTTATGAGTCTTTCAGGTCATCTCTCTTGAATAACAGAAGCTTCAGTTAATGTCTCCTATACTTTATCTCTCTACATTTAAACATTGAGGACAATGTTTCATTTGGTTGGGGGGGAAGGATAGTAGACATAAGTGTGTCTTGAAATTTTATTTTTTTCTTGCAAAAAAAAAAGAAAAAAAAAGCGAGTTAGTAATTAGATTCAGAGTGCGGTGTAAGGAGTTCAAATCCTCTTGAGACGCATCTGGTCAGGAATTGGCAAGATGTAGGGGATGGACAGTTGAACTCTTGAAACCCATTCTAACCAATTTGTTTCCATTTTATTATTGCAATTTTTGCTATAAGATTTATTTGATTATTTATTTTAGTTTGATTTTTAATTTATACAAGGAGGTCTTATTCATTTCACTTTAAATTATTCAAATCTATGAACTCTCACAACCTTATCATTTAATAAATTGTGTGCTTATGTGCTCATTAAGCAAGTATCTATGAATCTTTCTTCACACACACACATACCTTGATGTATGATTGTGTGTGGCGAAATGAAATATTGCAATATTTGAGTTCTTTTGTTTTGTTTAGGAAAACAACAAAAGGAAGGGGAAAGTTTAAAAAAAAAATGAAAAAAAATGAAAAAAATGAAAAATGAAAGAAAAAAAAAAAGAAAAAAGAGAGAAAGCAATGGTGGATAAGTTTGGTCTTGTAGCCTCCTTAATTCGAGCAATTAAACCCGAGGGGTGCCTCAACACCTAATACCCTAAGACCAACTGGTTTGGGAGCTATTGGCCCAAAGCTCGCTACATGGATTAAGGAGAAAGCTGAATAGGATTGAACATTGCACTATCCACAAGTTTCTAAGCAAAAATAAAGCATCGGCAACCCGAGTTGTTAAACTCGTAGGGGTGTCTTAACACCTAATGGCCCTAAGGCCAACTGTCTGGGAGTTATTAGCCCCCCCCCATCCCACTAAGGGCTCGTAATACATGGGTGTTAAGAGATGCATTCTTTTCCAAAAAAAAAAATAAAGAGAAAAAAAAAGAAAAAATGTATAAAATAAATAAATGCCCCTTACCTAAGGTTGTTAGCCTTAACAAATATTAGAACCGATATGGCTTCTTTCTAATAAGCCCCATAGTCATGTGTTGACTGAGCACCAAAAGAAGGTTTATAGATATCTTGACCGATGGGTACATGAGTCATAAAAAAATAAAAAATAATAATAATAATAATTGGTTGAGAGTTTGTTTATTTGGATAAAATCAAGGAAAGTGCAATAATGACCATCTTGGATGTAAAATTCTATAAATCACTTCTAAATAATAACGCTTTAATTGCTAGAGACTAGCAATAAGCTAGTTGGGGGGTGTGATGAACACTTAAATATGCATGTTTAATAAGAGTTTAGTTAATCATATTGCATTAATAGTGTCATTAAATTCCTCAACTTAAGCATATTTGTAGCATTTGCATCTTTGGAATTAATTCCTCTTAAATTTTGTTTTGTTACAGGTTCGGTAAAATGGGCATAACTCTCTATTTATAGATCAGAATGGTGCAATTCTTAATGTTTTGGAACGCTGATTTAATTGTCTACAAGATGCATTTCACAGGAATCATCAAATTCGGGCTCTTAGTGGACCAAAATTGGGCTTGAAATGAACCCATC
>SNVD02012352.1:0-65732 GCA_013180625.2 Boswellia sacra | reverse complement strand
AATGCTACAAATATGCTTAAGTTTGAGGAATTTAATGACACTATTAATGCAATATGATGAACTAAACTCTTATTAAACATGCATATTTAAGTGTTCATCACACCTCCCAACTAGCTTATTGCTAGTCCCTAGCAATTAAAGCGTTATTATTTAGAAGTGATTTATAGAATTTTACATCCAATTTGGTCATTATTGCACTCTCCTTGATTTTATCCAAATAAACAAACTCTCAACTGATTGTTTTTTTTTAAATGACTCATGTACCCTTCAGTCAAGATATCCACAAAACTTCTTTTGTGCTCAGTTGACACATGACTATGGGGCTTATTAGAAATAAGCCATATCGGTTCTAGTATTTGTTAAGGCTAACAACCTTAGGTAGGGGATATTCATTCATTTTATACATTTTTTCTTTTTTTTTCTCTTTTTTTTTTTTTTGAAAGAATGCATCTTTAATCCATGTAGCGAGCCTTAGGCTAACGACTCCCAGACCAGTTGGCCTTAGGGCATTAGGTGTTAAGACACCCCTACGAGCTTAACGACTCGGGTTGCCGATGCTTTATTTTTGCTTAGAAATTTGTGGATAGTGCAAGGTTCAATCCCATTAAGCTTTCTCCTTAATCCATGTAGCGAGCTTTGGGCCAATAGCTCCCAAACCAGTTGGTCTTAGGGTATTAGGTGTTGAGGCACCCCTCGGGCTTAATTGCTCGAATTAAGGAGGCTACAAGACCAAACTTATCCACCATTACTTTCTCTCTTTTTTCTTTTTTTTTTTCATTTTTCATTTTTTTCATTTTTTTTTATAACTTTCCCCTTCCTTTTGTTGTTTTCTTAAACAAAACAAAAGAACTCAAATATTGCAATATTTCATTTCGCCACCCACAATCATACATCAAGGTATGTGTGTGTGTGAAGAAAGATTCATAGTTACTTGCTTAATGAGCACATAAGCACACAATTTATTAAATGATAAGGTTGTGAGAGTTCATAGATTTGGATGATTCAAAGTGAAATGAATAAGACCTCCTTGTTATAAAATTCAAAAATCAAGACTAAATAATATCAAATAAGTCTTCCAAAATGCAAAAATAAAATGACAAATTGGTTAGAATGGGTTTCAAGAGTTCAAACTGGTCCTCCCTACTCTGCCATTCATGACCCAGAATGCGTCTCAAGAGGATTTGAACTCCTTACACCGCACTCTGAATCTAATTACTAACTCGCTTTCCTTTTTTTTTTTTTTTGCAAGAAAAAGTAAAATTTCAAGACACACTTATGTCTACTATCCTTCCCCCCCAACCAAATGAAACATTGTCCTCAATGTTTAATGTAGAGAGATAAAGTATAGGAGACATTACCTGAAGCTTCTGTTATTCAAGAGAGATGACCTGAAAGACTCATAAAATAACATGCTAAAATAAAATAAAATAAAATAAAGGACAAGAAGAAAAAAAATTACAAACGGAGATTCAAATCCAATTTGCACTTTTTGTTTTGCCCTCCTGACCAATTAATTTGAGTACTAGCTGGGTCAGGTTCATACTCAACTTCTTGTAATTTGTCAAGTAACTCCCCAGCAGAAGTGGCAGAAACAAGGATCTTTCTCGCTGAATGAGGGATAAAATTTTGTTCCACAGCTGCATCAACAAAACTTATCAAAGGATCAAAGAAATTTTTAACATTCAACAAACTTATGGGTTTTTGATGGAGATTCAGTTGGGGCCAAGAGGCAATTTGAAAAATTTCTTCAAGAGTGCCAAAGCCACCTGGTAAAGCAATAAAGGCATCTGAATTGATGAGCATATGTGCCATGCATTCATGCATAGAGGAGATCTGTAACTCCTTCCCAACCGTTTTTCCAACAATACTTTCTAAAGCCAAAGCTTTAGGAATAACTCCTAAAACTTGAGTAGCTCCTACATGTGCAGCTGTTGACACACAACCCATTAACCCGAGGCTACCTCCCCCATAAACCACATGAATCTTTCTTTCAGCCAGTAACCTACCAAGATAATTCGCTACTTCTACGAACTCTTCACTTTTACCTGGTCGAGATCCACAGAATACACATATCCTTTGGATTCGACGTTTTGAAGTCCCCTCCATGTCTATGTGACTCTCTAACTATGTGTGAAGAAGAGACCAAGATATGTGGTATTTATGGAGTGCAAAAAGGTATGTTAATGATGAAATCTATCTAGGTAGCTCGATTGTTTGTTGAAAAAGTTGACAATAATGCAAAAAAAGGTCAAAAGATGATGAAATAAGACAACATAAGTCAAACAAAAGATACAAATTCAAAAATGACAGCAATGAGGTATTAAAATTCAAAAATGATGGCACGCATGCATATGTACAGGTAGTTGTGACTGTGGCTCACATCTTCCTCTGGTTTTACGTCCAGAAACAGCTTAAACACCTTCTATGAGTTGGGGATATGTTTCCCCAGCTAGTACTCAAATTAATTGGGCAGGAGGGCAAAACAAAAAGTGCAAATTGGATTTGAATCTCCGTTTGTAATTTTTTTTTTTTATTCTTGTCCTTTATTTTATTTTATTTTACTTTTAGCATGTTATTTTATGAGTCTTTCAGGTCATCTCTCTTGAATAACAGAAGCTTCAGGTAATGTCTCCTATACTTTATCTCTCTACATTTAAACAGTGAGGACCATGTTTCATTTGGTTGGGGGGGAAGGATAGTAGACATAAGTGTGTCTTGAAATTTTATTTTTTCTTGCAAAAAAAAAAAAGAAAGAAAGCGAGTTAGTAATTAGATTCAGAGTGCGGTGTAAGGAGTTCAAATCCTCTTGAGACGCATTCTGGGTCAGGAATGGCAGAGTAGGGAGGAACAGTTTGAACTCTTGAAACCCATTCTAACCAATTTGTCATTTTATTCTTGCATTTTTGAAGACTTATTTGATATTATTTAGTCTTGATTTTTGAATTTTATAAAAAGGAGTTCTTATTCATTTCACTTTGAATCATTCAAATCTATGAACTCTCACAACCTTATCATTTAATAAATTGTGTGCTTATGTGCTCATTAAGTAAGTATCTATGAATCTTTCTTCACACACACACATACCTTGATGTATGATTATGGGTGGCGAAATGAAATATTGCAATATTTGAGTTCTTTTGTTTTGTTTAGGAAAACAACAAAAGGAAGGGGAAAGTTAAAAAAAATGAAAAAAATGAAAAATGAAAGAAAAAAAAAAAGAAAAAAGGGAGAAAGCAATGGTGGATAAGTTTGGTCTTGTAGCCTCCTTAATTCGAGCAATTAAGCCCGAGGGGTGCCTCAACACCTAATACCCTAAGACCAACTGGTTTGGGAGCTATTGGCCCAAAGCTCGCTACATGGATTAAGGAGAAAGCTTAATGGGATCGAACATTGCACTATCCACAAGTTCTAAGCAAAAATAAAGCATCCGCAACCCGAGTCGTTAAGCTCGTAGGGGTGTCTTAACACCTAGTGCCCTAAGGCCAACTGTTCTGGGAGTCATTAGCCTAAGGCTCGCTACATGGGTTAAAGATGCATTCTTTCAAAAAAAAAAAAAGAGAAAAAAAAAGAAAAAAAATGTATAAAATGAATGAATATCCCCTACCTAAGGTTGTTAGCCTTAACAAATACTAGAACCGATATGGCTTATTTCTAATAAGCCCCATAGTCATGTGTCAACTGAGCACAAAAGAAGGTTTGTGGATATCTTGACTGAAGGGTACATGGGTCATATAAAAAAAAAAATTAGTTGAGAGTTTGTTTATTTGGATAAAATCAAGGAGAGTGCAATAATGACCACCTTGGATGTAAAATTCTATAAATCACTTCTAAATAATAACGCTTTAATTGCTAGGGACTAGCAATAAGCTAGTTGGGGGGTGTGATGAACACTTAAATATACATGTTTAATAAGAGTTTAGTTCATCATATTGCATTAATAGTGTCATTAAATTCCTCAACTTAAGCATATTTGTAGCATTTGCATCTTTGGAATTAATTTCTGTTAATTTTGGTTTTGTTACAGGTTCGGTAAAATGGGAATAACTCTCTTTTTATAGATCAGAATGGTGCAATTCTTAATGTTTTGGAAAGCTGATTTAATTGTCTACAAGATTGCATTTCACAAGCATTATCAAATTCGGGCTCTTAGTGGACCAAAATTGGGCTTGAAGTGAACCCATCTACAGTCTCGGCCCAGTCTGACCAGGCATCAGTATTTGAACCGTATCTCTCAAAATACGTATCCAAATTGTGCAAATCAATATGTTCTAGAAATCTGAGAGAAATATCTATAACTTTCATGAAGACATGTGATTAAAATTCACAACATTTCGATGTCAAAATTGATGGTCAAAGTCGGTGCCTAATGATCCCAATTGTCAAAGATATTTACAACTAATATTTGACAATTATGCCCTGTAATTTGACAAGTTTGCCCCTGGATGTATCTATAAATAGAGGTGTCTTGTGACCCATTAGGGCATCTTGGCCTTGGCTGGAACATTTTGGCTTTGGCTAGGATCTTGTATTGTGTTTGTGTGTTTATGTTATTAATGAATTTCCTTTTTCTTGCATTTTATTTTCTTTCTATTATAATGTTCTTCTAATTTCTCTTTTGCTAAGGTGAAAGGGTGAAACCCTAGATATGAGAATAAGGATTCTCTAACCCTTAATATGTGCTTAATAATCTTAATCTTATAATGTTTATTAAATATGATTTATATTTAATTTCTTAATCAATCTTGACACCACTCGTAAAGTGAGGTCTTGATCCATTGTCGACAATCTTTGGCACATCAAATGCTTGGATCCTTTCTAGATGATGTATGGTTCTTCCTTACCGACACAAATCTAGGTAGGAACCTTGATTTGTTGTAGACATATGATGATTGGCACATTGGATGCTTGAACCCATTTACAAGAAGTGGTATAAATATTGGTAATGCAACAAATATAATTCATATAACTAAAATGGGTTAATTATCCTTATTTGAAATATCAAGGGCGGATCCCCTAAACTTAGCCTTCATTGTTATTGTGTTAATTCCTCTTGTATTTTAATTATTCTATTGTTTATGAACTTTTTATTTTATTTACTATGGTAGGTTCCACCACCTTATGAAATTGTTCTTTAATTTACTATGGTTGGTTATACCACCTAACTCCATGGATGGTTTAACCTCCTCTTGCTTTTTGTTTTATATTTGAATGGTCGGTAATACCGCCTACCATCTTACATATTTATTGATATTATCTTGTCATTTCTTTGAATTATTCATATCATATTTGCTTAACTTATAATTTGTAACGCTAAAATCTCCTTCCTCGTGGATCGACCCCGGTCTCACCGGGTTTTATTACTTCGACACTCCTATACTTGGGAGACAATCCTTTTTCGGATGTGTCAAGTTTTTGGCGCCGTTGCCGGGGATTGTCAATGAATAATTCAAGAAATAACAAGATAATATCAATAAATATTAAGAGAAATTAATTCCAAAGATGAAAATGATAAGAGGAGGTAAAACCATCCATCGAAGTAATACTATGGTAGGTTCTACCACCTTATGAAATTGTTCTTTAATTTACTATGGTTGGTTATACCACCTATTTCCATGGATGGTTTTACTCCTCTTACTTTTTGTTTTATATTTGAATGGTCTTCCAAGTATAGGAGTGTCGAAGTAATAAAACCCGGTGAGACCGGGGTCGATCCACGAGGAAGGGAATTTTAGCGTTACAAATTATAAGTTAAGCAAATATGATATGAATAATTAAAAGAAATGATAAGATAATCTCAACAAATATGTAAAGATGGTAGGTGGTATTACCGACCATTCAAATATAAAACAAAAGGCAAAAGGAGGTAAAACCATCCATGAAAATAGGTGGTATAACCAACCATAGTAAATTAAAGAACAATTTCATAAGGTGGTAGAACCTACCATAGTAAATAAAATAAAAAAGTTCATAAACAATAGAATAATTAAAATACAAGAGGAATTAACACAATAACAATGAGGGCTAAGGTTAGGGGATCCGCCCTTGATATTTCAAATAAGGATAATTAACCCATTTTAGTTATATGAATTATATTTGTTTCATTACCAATATTTATACCACTTCTTGTAAATGGGTTCAAGCATCCAATGTGCAAATCATTATATGTCTACAACAAATCAAGGTTCCTAACTAGATTCGTGTCGGTAAGGAAGAACCATACATCATCTAGAAAAGATCCAAGCATTTGATGTGCCAAGGATTGTGGACAATGGATCAAGACCTCCACTTTACGAGTGGTGTCAAGATTGATTAAGAAATTAAATATAAATCATATTGAATAAACATTATAAGATTAAGATTATTAAGCACATATTAAGGGTTAGAGAATCCTTATCTCATATCAAGGGTTTCACCCTTTCACCTTAGCAAAAGAGAAATTAGAAGAACATTATAATAGAAAGAAATAAAATGTAAGAAAAAGAAAATTCATTAATAACATAAACACACAAAACACAATACAAGATCCTAGCCAAAGCCAAAATGTTCCAGCCAAGGCCAAGATGCCCTAATGGGTCACAAGGCACCTCTATTTATAGATACATCCAGGGCAAACTTGTCAAATTACAAGGGCATAATTGTCAAATATTAGTTGTAAATATCTTTGACAATTAGGATCATTAGGCACCGACTTTGACCATCAATTTTGACATCAAAATGTTGTGAAATTTAATCACATGTCTTCATGAAAGTTGTATATATTTCTCTCAGCTTTCTAGAACATATTGATTTGCACAATTTGGATACGTATTTTGAGAGATACGTTTCAAATACTGATGCCTGGTCAGACTGGGCCGAGACTATAGATGGGTTCACTTCAAGCCCAATTTTGGTCCACTAAGAGCCCGAATTTGATAATGCTTGTGAAATGCAATCTTGTAGACAATTAAATTAGCTTTCCAAAACATTAAGAATTGCACCATTCTGATCTATAAATAGAGAGTTATGCCCATTTTACCGAACCTGTAACAAAACCACAATTAAGAGAAATTAATTCCAAAGATGCAAATGCTACAAATATGCTTAAGTTGAGGAATTTAATGACACCATTAATGCAATCTGATGAACTAAACTCTTATTAAACATGCATATTTAAGTGTTCATCATTTTCTATTTCTGCATTGTGGTTGATTGGTTGCCTCTTTAGTTGCTATTATATTCAATTATCTAGCATAGTTTGTAGTTGTGCATTTTGATTGTTTTTGTTGCTATCGCTTCTGCTGGGCATAACAATTGATATTAGAGCCTAAGGTTTTCGGTAGTGAGTGACTATTTCTTTGAAGCACTTATTACTATTCTAGGTTGTTGAATTTGGATTGCTAGTTATTGAATATAATAGTTTGTTTGGAGCTTGGTTATTGGTGATTTGTATATCGAGCTTATTTGTGAGAGGTAGTGATGGCATCATCGTCGACTGTATTAAAGAAGACAGTGACTATGACAAATGCAAAAATAGATACATTGATAGTGAGAGGGCGTAGTCAAAGTAGGAAACCAGGAAAAAGGAGAAAATCTTGGTCAAGGGGTAGATTAGGAAAAGATGAGTATGCCTTTTGTCATGAGAAAGGGTATTGGAAGAAAGATTGTCCGAAGTTGAAAAAGAAAGTTAAGGGCAAGGCTATTTCTGATGCATGTGTTATTGAGCGTGATGATGATAGTGATTTTGATATAAGTCTAGTTAGTCATCCATCCACTTCTGGTTCTGATGAGTGGATTATGGATTCAGGTTGTATTTATCATATGTGTCCACATAGGGAATGGTTCTTTCAGTTTGAAGAGCTTGATTGTGGAGTTGTGTATATGGGCAATGATAATATTTGTTATACTGCTGGGATAGGTTCGATCCGTTTGAGGAATCATGATGGATTGACTAGAGTTCTGACAGACGTTCAGTATGTACCAAAGTTGAAAAAGAATCTCATCTCTTTGGGAGCCTTGGAATCTAAAGGCTGTGCTGTATCTATTCGAGATGGTATTTTGAGGGTCACTTCAGGCGCTCTTGTGGTATTGAAAGGCACTAGGAAGAACAACTTGTATTACTATAATGGTAGTACGGTTATCGGATCAGCGGCTACAGTTTCTGATAATGATGCAGATTCAGAGATCACTAGATTGTGGCATATGCGTTTGGGACATGCAGGTGAGAAAGTCTTATTCAGTTTGGTGAAACGAGGCTTATTGAAAGGTGCAAAGACCTGCAAGTTGAACTTTTGTGAGCATTATGTTCTGGAAAAGCAGAAGAGAGTGAAGTTTGGCACCGCTATTCATAATACCAAGGGTATTCTTGATTATGTTCACTCAGATGTGTGGGGACCTACCAAAACCGCATCGATGGGAGGTAGGCACTACTTTGTTACTTTTGTTGATGACTTTTCCAGAAGAACTTGGGTGTACTGTTTGAAATCAAAAGATGATGTACTTGGCGCTTTCCCGAAGTGGAAAAAGATGATCGAGACACAAATTGGCAAAAAGATCAAGCATCTCAGAACAAACAATGGTGGTGAGTATTGCAGTGATCGGTTTTTGAAATTATGTCAAGATGAAGGCATTGTACGTCATTTTACTGTTAGAGGTACACCACAGCAGAATGGGGTGGCAGAACGCATGAACCGGACATTGTTGGAGAAGGTTCGGTGTATGTTGTCCAATGCTGGGTTGAGCAAAGAATTTTGGGCTGAGGCTGTAACTTATACGTGTCATCTCATTAATCGTCTACCGTCAACTACTATTGGTGATAGAACTCCATTGGAGGTATGCTCTCGACAACCTGTTTCTGATTATGATTCTTTACATGTTTTTGGTTCTATTGCATATTATCATGTGAAAGAATCTAAGCTGGATCCTAGAGTCAAGAAAGCGATTTTCTTGGGATTTGCTGCTGGAGTAAAAGGATATCGTCTTTGGTGTCCTAATTTGAGGAATATTGTATCCAATCGAGATGTGACATTTGATGAGTCTTCAATGTTGAAGAAATCAGAAAATCAAACAAAGGTGAATAGTACCCACAGCAGGTGGAGCATACTCAGCAACAGGTGGAGTTTAAGACGACGACATTGAACCCAGTTAGATCTGTTGAGACAGATGATGGTACTCCTATGACAGAGAAGGATTTGGGAGATGATGGAGAGGGTTCTACTCAAGAGCCTCAACAGCAACCGGAATCTATTGCAGTTAATAGGCCAAGATGTGAGATTCGTAGACCTACTCGATTTATTGATATGGTGACCTATGCACTTCCAATTGTAGATGTTGATGTTCCTTCCACTTATAAAGAGGCAGTCGAATATTCTGAAGTTGATTAGTGGAAGACAGCTATGAGCGAAGGGATGCAGTCTCTTCAGAAGAATGAAACTTGGGAGCTAGCTCAACTACCGATGGGTAAAAAGGCAATTGGGTGCAAATGGGTATATGCAAAGAAAGATGGATTTCCTGACAAGAATGACGTCCGCTACAAGGCAAGGTTGGTGGCTAAAAGCTATGCTCAGAGGAAAGGAATTGACTACAATGAGGTATTTTCTCCAGTTGTAAAACATTCTTCCATTAGAATTTTGTTGGCCTTGGTAGCTCAGATGAATATGAAACAAGTTCAATTAGATGTAAAAACTGCATTTTTACATGGTGACTTGGAAGAGGAAATCTATATGACTCAGCCAGAGGGATTCAGAGTTGTTGGTAAGGAAAATTTGGTCTGCAAACTGAAAAGATCGCTTTATGGTTTGAAGCAATCTCCCAGGCAGTGGTACAAGCGATTTGATCGATTTATGATGGGTCAGAGGTGCACAAGAAGCAAATTTGATAATTGTGTATATTTTCAGAGGCTACATGATGGTTCTTTCATTTATCTACTCTTGTATGTTGATGATATGTTGATAGCTTCGATGAGTGTCGAAGAAATTGCAAAGTTGAAGACTCGGTTGAATCGAGAGTTTAAGATGAAAGATTTGGGTGAAGCTAAGAAAATACTAGGTATGGAGATTAGTAGAGATAGAGGGAGAAGCAAGATTTGTTTTACTCAGAAACAGTATCTAAAGAAGGTATTACATAGATTTGGTGTTACAGAGCAGTCAAAACCTGTAAGTACCCTACTTACTCCTCATATGAAACTCAGTGCATCTTTATCTCCTAGTACAGATGAGGAACGAGAGTATATGTCTCGAGTTTCGTATGCTAATGCAGTTGGTAGCTTGATGTATGTTATGGTGTGTACGAGACCTAGGGGTGGCAATTCGTGTTCGCGGGTCGTGTTCGTGTCTTGTCGAGCTGTGACACGATAAGGATTAATCCAACACGAACACGACTCGTTTATTTTTCGTGTCACTGTGACACGACACGAACACGACACGATTATTAAACGGGTAACACGACACGACACGCTAACACGAATAATAAACGGGTCGTAATGGTGTTAGACACGAACACAACCCGTTTAACTCGATTAAGACACGTTTACAATATTGACACGATTATGACCCGTTGACACGATTATGACCCTTTAACACGATTTTGACCCGTTAACACGATTATGACATGGTATAGAATTAGATTTCTAATTTTTGTTAAATGACAAAAATATCATATGTTTTAAAATTTATTAGGTTTTTAAAATTCTTTTTTTATTTTAAAATTTGGATATATATAGGAACTAAAATGTCTAAAAAGTTTAGTATTTTTAAATTTAATATGTAATCGTATCAATATTCGTGTTAATCGTGTTATCGTGTCAATCGTGTATAATATGTATTCGTGTTACTCGTGTCATAATCCTGTTCGTGTCAATATTCGTGTTAATCGTGTTATCGTGTTAATTGTGTATAATATATATTCGTGTTATTCGTGTTACTCGTGTCATAATCGTGTTCGTGTCATAATCGTGTCGTGTCATTATCGTGTTCGCGTGTTGAAGACTCTCAACCCGAACACGACACGATTATTAAACGAGTTGACATCTTCGACACGAACACGACACGAACACGAATATACCAAAACCCAAACCCGCTTAAACCCGTGTCGTGTCAAGTCGTGTTCGCGTGTCGTGTCGAAAATTGCCACCCCTAATGAGACCTGACATTTCACATACAGTTGGAGTTGTGAGCAAGTATATGCATGATCCTGGTAAAGAACATTGGCAAGCTGTGAAATGGATTCTACGGTATTTGTTGAAAACTGTAGATGTTGGCTTAGTCTTTGAGAGGGATGATACGTGTGATCAATATGCTATTGGTTATGTTGATTCAGATTATACTGGTGATTTGGATAAACGTCAGTCGACAACCGATTATGTGTTTACTCTCGCAAGAGCACCAGTGAGTTGGAAGTCTACTTTACAGTCTACAGTGGCTTTGTCTACAACAGAGGCAGAGTATTTGGCAATGACGGAGGCTGTGAAGGAAGCTATTTGGTTATAGGGATTGCTGGATGAATTGAGAATTTGGCAGAAGAAGATTACTCTTTATTCTGACAATAAGAGTGCTATTCACTTAACAAAGAATCCAGTGTTCCACGTTCGTACGAAGCATATTGATGTTCGGTATCATTTTGTGCGGAAGATTGTTGATGAAGGAAGAATCTTACTTTAGAAGATTGGGACTGCCAAAAATCCCGCAGATATGTTGACTAAAGTTGTGACAGCGATCAAATTCAGTCATTGTTTGGACTTGATCAATATTGTGTGTGTTTGATTGTGTCATTGGATGCATTTGAAGACGTTGAAACTGTGATAGAGAATATGAGAAAAAGAAGAGTCTTATGGTGAATTGATATATTCGTCAAGGTGGAGATTTGTTAACTTTTGTTTTGGCTCATATCCCACATCGGTGAGCCTCCAAAATTGGGTCTCATGTGGCCCTTATAAAATAAGCCATCTAGGAGAAATTTTATTGTCCTATTGAAATTACCTCCACCCCCTATATTTATAAGGTCTCACATATAAGACCTCATAGTTTAAGACCTTTCAATAAGGACCTTAAAGTTTGTAATATTTGCTTTTTTCCCCTTTGATTTTAGATATTTGTAGTATTGCCCAATTGTTTGGGTAATTACAGTTTGACCCAACTATTCGGGTATTTACAGTTTGGTCTAATAGTTGCGGTATTTGTATTGTGGCCCAAAAATTTGTAATTCTCTTTGAAGATAGTGGAAAGTTTCTTCAGCGACGTCCGAGGACGTAAGTACTAATACCGAATCTCGTTAAATCTTGGTGTGTTTTTTATTTCTGAATTGTGGTTGATTGAATGTCTCTTTAGTTGCTATTATATTCAATTATCTAGCATAGTTTATAGTTATGCATTTTAATTATTTTTATTGCTATCGCTTCCGTCTTTTGCGCATATCAACCCTAACATGCCCATATCATGCAAAATATCCAAAGCATATTTTCGTTGGCAAAGAAAAATGCAATCAGAAAGAACGAGCAATCTCAATTCCTAAAAAGTATGTGGGGTAGCCAAGGACCTTGATGCGAAACTTGTCATCAGGTAACACCTTTAAGGACTTTATCTCATCTGCGTGATCTCCAGCTATAAGAATATCATCGACATATATTAAAACAAAAGTAGAACCACCACTACTATGTTTAAAGAACAATGCATATACAGCCTTTGATTGAGTAAAACCCATAAAATTTAGAGTCATAGTGAGCTTAGAAAACCAGTTTCGACTCGCTTGTTTGAGCCAATATAATGATTTGTTAAGGCAAAGAACATGAGTCTCCCCTGTCTATGATAGCCCAGAGGTAGTTGCGTGTAAACCTCTTCGTCAAGGTTCCCATGAAGAAACGCATTGTTTACATCAAGCTGATGTAGAGCCCATCTTTTAATAGCAGCTATGGCAAGAAAACATCTCACAGTAACCATCTTGGCCACAGGGGCAAAAGCCTCTGTGTAATCAATCCCCTCCATGTGTGTGAAACCTTTAGCAACGAGCCTCACTTTATACCTCTCAATGGTTCCATCCGAACGATATTTTATCTAAACCTACTGGCAACCAATGTTGTTTGTTTGGTGGGAGATGAACAAGTG
The DNA here is from genome assembly GCA_013180625.2 of Boswellia sacra. Taxonomy (NCBI): domain Eukaryota; kingdom Viridiplantae; phylum Streptophyta; class Magnoliopsida; order Sapindales; family Burseraceae; genus Boswellia; species Boswellia sacra. Next base: position 52,659 of record SNVD02012352.1, on the reverse strand, counting down.
TCCAAGTGCGGTTCCTTTCTAAGGCTTCAATTTCTGCAGACATAGCTTTTGCCACTTTGGTATTTTGATAGCTTCAAAGAAAGAGTTAGGCTTTACTGCAGAATCAATGGAAGTAAGAAAGGCTTATGATTATTAGAAACGATTGTATGAAAGAACATGACATAGAGGATAGAGCACACCTATACCATGAGAATTTGCTGGATGTGAGCAACCTGTGGAATTGACATTACTACAAATATAATCATTCAAATACCTTGGCGGACGACGAGATCGAACAGGTCATTGTTGTGTGGCTGTAGTAGGTTCCTGTGGTTGCATTGGTAAGTTTATCATGTCTAAAGAATCTGTAGAAATGCGTGGTTGGGGACTATTTGGTAGCTCAGAATTGATATCAGTTGGTTGGGAAATAAGGGCAGGATCATTTATATTGTCTGAAATAGGTAAAGGTACAACTGATTGATCAGAAGAGTGAAGATGTGAATCAAGATAAGGAAAAATATGCTCATAAAAAAGAACATCTCTAGAAGTATAAATAGATTTTAACTGTATGTCAAATATTTTATATCCCTTCTGCCCAAATGGGTACCCTACAAATATTCCAGGCTTAGAACGCATGTCAAACTTTTGTTTTTAAGATGAGAGATTATGACCAAAGCATATACAACCAAACGCTTTGAAATGAGAATAGGAAGGTGGCTTTCCAAGAAGCAATCCATGGGGTGTTTTGCATTTCAAAACTGATGATGGAATTTTGTTAATCAAATATGCAGCTGTAAGTACACATTCCCCCCAAAAAGACAAAGTTAAGTTACTTTCAAATCGCAATGATCTAGCAACAAGAAGCAAGTGTCAATGTTTTTGCTCTACAACACCGTTCTATTGTTTCAACGGTGTTGTAGAGCAAAAACACAACTACGTTGATGAATGATCCCACGAGTTTTAAAAAAATCTTGTAGCTTACGAGAAAGAAATTCGGTCCCATTATCAGTGCGAATATTTTTAATAGGAAATATGAAGTGTAATTCCTCAAAATTTGTGGCAAGACCATTCTTTGTTTGGATCATTTTAATCCGGGTACTATACTGATCTTTTACTAAAGCACAAAAGGATTTTTAAAAGGGACTGAGTTTCATATTTATATTTCATCAAAAACACCCAAGTACAACGAGTAAAGTCGTCAATAATGGTCAAGAAGTAATGTGCAACACAATTACTAGGAATAGCAAAACTTCCCTCAAATATCACAATGAATTAACTCAAAAGGAAAACTAGTTTTCGTATTACTATAAGGGAATTGACATCTTATATGTTTCCTAGAGGACATACGTCACAAGAAATATTATTAGAAAAAGTGACAGATGAATCTAAACCAGAAATAGAGTTTGAAAGACTAGTTAAAGGATGCGCCAAACGCTAATGCCAAAGGTCAAAAGATGGTTGGATGGTAGCATGAAGACCAAAGGTAGAATGCATGTAGTAAAGACCATTCCAGCAGCTACTCACTCCAATCGTTTTCCTCGTGGTGAGGCCCTGGAAAAGACAAAGATCAGGAAGGAATGTCACAGAGCAATTAAGAGATTTTGTAATCTCTGAAACAGACATCACATTAAATTTAAAAGATGGAATCAAAAACACATTGTCAAGACGAAGTGAAGGGCTGATGGAAATGGCGCCAATTTTTGTAATAGATGCAGTAGAACCATCTGGTAATTGTACCTTGGAAAGACCAGTACATGGTGACATTGATTGAAGCATTTGAGGCATGGAGCACATGTGGTTTGTGGCTCCACTATCAATAATCCATGAATTATTATGAAGAGAGCTAAGAGCTATAAATGCAACGTTTGTAAAAGGCTCAGTTCTACCTTGCTGTAAATTAAATGGCCAAAATTTGATTATATTGTTCTCGAGAAATAGGTGGTGAAGTTAAAATGGAGGTCTGATTACTGGTAGACATGGTCACAAGAGCAGGAGAATTTTGTTCAGTTGATGCAACAGCCAAACTGCGTGGCTGTAGGTTGTCATTGTTGGATGAACCATTGTTAGATCGAGATGGATATCCATGCAGCTTATAACATGCGCTTTTGAAATCAACCTCGCGGCCACAACGATCCCAGCGACGTCGTGAGCGAGTTTTTGATCCATTCCGATTAGGTGCTCAGCCACAGTCAGCCTTGTTACGATTAATGGCACTTGAAGCAGCTAAAGCAGAGCCTTCAGCTTGGTTAGGTGATGAACAGAAAGCAAACGTTGTTTTTCTTCTTGTAAAGCCAATGAATAAATCTTATTAACAGGTGCAAGTGGCTCATTCAATAAGATTTGGCTTCGTATTGCACTGCAGCTCTCATGGAGTCCTTGCAAAAATTGCATCCCACGATCTTGCTGACAAAAGTCTGTTATTGATTTCCCAGCTCCGCGCGAACGGGTTGGCATGGTGACATAAGATGTCAATTCATCCCATAAACTCTTCAGACGTGCATAATAGGCAGTAATAGAAAGATTGTGATGAGCTCATGCATGACATGCATGAGTTGTAGAATTCTGCTGAGCTCATGCATGACATGCATGACTTTCAAAATCCCTCCTATGTGAATGCATTGAAAGTCAAAGGTAGGTGGCCAAATTTGATTTGAATTTGTATGCAGAATTTCCCTATAAATATGGGACGAATTCTGCCTTGTTTATGCATTAGAGAAACTCTAGAGAGAGTTCAGGAATTAGAACCAAGAGAGTTCTGAGTGTTAGAGAGCCAGGTTGAGCTCCAGGAAATTTAGAGGAGTTTTTGTATAATTCTTGTATATTGATTTTCTCTGTTAATACAAGTCATTTTTCTCCCAAATTCTGTTCTGAGTTTGCATTGCATCCCCAACAAGTGGTATCAGAGCCTCGTTGAGCTCCTGGAACGTCAGAACAGAGAGAAAAAATTCAGAGAAAACCTGTCCCCGTTTCTGGAAAATTTCGAATTTTCGGAAAGTATTCAAAATTCGAATTTGAAGTGTTCTGTGTGTTCGTGAGATCGAGCTGAGCATTCTGTAATTTTTCGGCAACCGAACCGACCACCAGAGACGCCGCACGCGCCGCCCGCGCCTCCGACCTGGTCTGCGAGTGGGCGTCACTAGCCCCACGCGCTGCACGCGCATCTCAAGGAAGAAGACGACCACGTCAGCGCCGCGTCATCATCCACGTCAGCGAGCTTTTTGCCACGTCATCAGGCCACGTCAACAGATCGCCACGTCAGCACGCCACGTCATCCGGACACGTCAGCACGCCACGTCATCGCCACGTCAGCACAGTGGTCCCCATATTACCACGTCATCACATCTTTCGAAAATTTCAAATTGGCCCCTGTATTTCTGGGTAGTAACATTTTGACCCCCTGAGTTTATGAAATTTACGTTTCAGTCCCTAGAAAATATCAGTTTGGCCCCTGTAGTTCTGGTGAATGACATTGTGCCCCCTTTAGTTTCTGAAATTTCAGTTTAGCCCTTAAGAAATTTCAGTTTAGTCCTTAAAGTTTCCAAGCTTAGTATTTATTGTATAAAAGGAATTTTTGAGCCCTGGAAGAGGCTATTCCACCTAATTTGACCGTTCCGAACGTAACGGTGGGCTCAGTTTTTTGAAATTCAATTTCTATTTTAGTGAATTAATTATTCTAAAAATAGAAGAATCATCTAGAGCCATGATTAAATTGACTGCTACAAATTACACACTATGGAGGCCCAGGATGGAGGATCTCCTTAGTTGTAAGGATCTATATGACCCTATAGAATTTGAAGGGCAGAGACCTGAGACCGAAAAAGAGGCAGAGTGGAAGAAAATTAACAGAAAATGCATCGGTCAGATCAGACAATGGATCGATCCTAGTGTCTTCCACCATGTAGCCAAAGAAACAGATGCATATACTCTATGGAAAAAATTAGAGAGTATGTATCAAGTCAAGTCAGCACGGAACAAAGCCATCCTGATGAGACGGCTTGTGAACTTGAAGTTGCGGAGCGGAACTCCTGTAGCAGAACATACAAGTGAGTTCCAGAACTTGGTGAATCAGTTGACAGCAGTCGAGTTACAGATTGGAGACGAAGAACAAGCACTTCTACTTCTCAGTTCCCTTCCAGATTCATGGGAGACGTTAGTGATCTCCATCAGTAATTCAGCACCCGGAGGCAAACTTACCCTATCAATGGTTAAGGATGCCTTGATGAACGAGGAGGCAAGAAGAAAAGATGCAGGCGCCAATCAAGATGAAGCCTACATCATGGAGAATCGGTGAAGACTGGAGAAGAGGTAGAAGCAAAAGCAGAGGCAAATCGACAAATAGAAGAGGCAGATCAACAGATGGGCGGAGACCTACCTACAAATGCTATCACTGTGGCAAAGAGGGCCACATGAAAAAAAATTGTCGCAGTCTTCAGAAGCAGAACCAGGAGAGTTCACAAGCACAAAGTAGCGACGAGCCACGAGTTACAGTTGTAGAAGATGTAACCATCTGTGCAGAAGAGACATGCTTCCACACAGCAGACCAAGGAGTAGAATGGGTAATTGACACAGCAGCTTCCTGCCACGTCACTCCTTGCAGAGAGATCTTCACCACGTACAAAGCAGGAGACTTTGGGATAGTGAAGATGGGTAAAAACAGCACCGCCAAAATCATGGGAATTGGTGATATTCAATTCCAAACGAACGTCGGATGCAAAATAACTTTGAAGGACGTTCGTCATGTGCCAGATTTTCGACTCAACTTGCTCTCAGTAAAAGCCTTTGATCAGCAAGGCTATGAGAGTTGCTTCACCAATGGTACATGGAAGATGTTGAAAGGGGTCATGGTGGTTACTCGAGGTAAATTATGTGACAATCTTTACAGGACTCATGTAAAGATAAACGGAGAGAGCCTTCATGTAGCAGAGCACATGGTACCTCTAGATTTGTGGCATAAAAGCTCGGTCACATGGGTGAAAAGGGTTTATCAACCCTTCAGAAAAAGAAGCTGATCACTGTTTCCAAGGATGCAGCGTCTCATCCTTGCGACTATTGTTTGTACGGAAAACAACGGAGGGTGTCATTCAGCTCCTCATCAGTGAAGAAATCAAAGCTATTGGAGCTAGTTCACAGTGATGTATGCGGACCTCTCGAAGTCGAGTCCTTAGGCGGTAAAAGGTATTTCTTGACCTTTATTGATGATGCATCTCGGAAAGTGTGGGTGTATTTCCTCAGGACGAAGGATGAAGTTTTGGAGAAGTTCAAGGAGTTTCACGCCATGGTAGAACGTGAAACGGGTAAGAAATTAAAATGCCTTCGATCAGATAACGGAGGCGAGTATACCTCCAGAGAGTTCAATGCCTACTGTCGAAGATATGGCATTCGACATGAAAGAACAGTCCCACGAACACCACAACACAATGGAGTGGCCGAGAGGATGAATCGAACCATCATGGAACGAGTCAGAAGCATGCTCAGATTGGCTAAGTTACCCAAGCCATTCTGGGGGGAGGCAGTTCGCACCGCTTGTTACTTAATCAACAGAGCACCATCGGCACCACTGAACTTCGAGATTCCAGAAAAGGTATGGTCTAATTAAAAGCCCTCCTATAATCATTTGAAAGTGTTTGGTTGTTTAGCCTTCGTACATGTATCCAAGGAACTCAGACAGAAGCTCGATGCAAGAACTGTTCCATGTATCTTCATCGGTTATGGAGATGAAGAATTCAGATACAGATTATGGGATCCCAAAGAAAAGAAAGTCATCCGGAGCAGAGATGTGGTATTTCACGAAGACCAAACATATGAAGACGCTGAAAAGACAACAATATCTACAAATCCCACTAGCAGTGCCCCAGATATTGTTGCAGATTCTACCCCAACACCAAATGCTACAAGAAATGACGAGGTACCAGAAGAAGTTCCAGAAGCAGATCAGGAGGAAGAAAATGAAGAGATTACTGAGCCGGGGGAGCCACAATCACCTATAGAAGCTGCTGTACCTCCTGGAAATGAAGAACCTCAGCTACGACGATCTGAGCGAGGTCGGATTCCGTCGAGGAGATATCCGGAATCAGAGTACACACTGCTTACTGATGATGGGGAGCCAGAAAGCTTTCATGAAGCTTTATCTCATCCAGACAAAGAACGATGGCTGCATGTAATGCGAGATGAGATGAATTCTCTTGAGAAGAACAAAACTTATGAACTAGTCGAGCTCCCTAACGGAAAGAAGGCACTGAAGAACAAGTGGGTATTCAAGCTCAAGAAAGATGAAACAGGAAAGGTGATGAAGCATAAAACCCGATTGGTGGTAAAAGGATTCCTTCAGAAGAAAGGAATTGACTTTGATGAAATCTTTTCACCGGTAGTAAAAATGTCCTCAATCCGCGTCATCCTCGGATTGACAGCAAGTCTTGATTTGGAACTTGAACAGATGGATGTGAAGACAGCATTTCTTCATGGAGACTTGCATGAAGAAATCTACATGGAGCAGCCAGAAGGGTTCAAGGTTCAAGAAAAAGAACACCTCGTGTGCAAGCTCAAAAAGAGCTTGTATGGCCTCAAACAAGCACCAAGGCAATGGTACAAGAAGTTTGACTCCTTCATGGTGAGTCATGGGTACAAAAGAACCGCTGCAGACCAATGCGTCTACTTTCAGAAACTTCCAGATGGAGACTTTGTTGCACTCATGCTCTATGTGGACGACATGTTGATCGTCGGCAAGGATGCAACAAAAATAAAGCAGCTGAAGAAGGAACTTTCAAAAACCTTCGATATGAAGGACTTGGGACCAGCTCAGCAAATCTTGGGGATGCACATTCGTCGAGACAGGAAACAAAAGAAATTATGGCTGTCTCAGGAGAAATATGTTGAACGGGTAATTCAAAGGTTCAACATGGATAGTGCTAAGCCAGTTAGTGTACCACTGGCTAATCATTTCAAGCTGAGCAAGAGATCATGTCCCTCATCCAAGAAAGAGATAGAGGACATGGCATCGGTACCCTATTCTTCTGCTGTAGGAAGTTTGATGTATGCAATGGTGTGTACAAGGCCAGATATTGCTCATGCTGTAGGAGTCGTGAGCAGATTTCTTTCCAATCCAGGGAAAGAACATTGGGAGGCAGTCAAGTGGATTCTCAGATACCTTAAAGGTACTTCGAAGATATGCTTGTGTTACGGGGGAGCTGATCCAATCTTGGAAGGCTATACAGATTCAGATATGGCCGGAGATCCTGACAGTAGGAAATCTACATCAGGTTTTGTTTACACTTTTGCAGGGGGAGCTGTCTCATGGCAGTCAAGACTACAGAAGTGTGTTGCGCTATCCACGACAGAGGCAGAATACATTGCCGCAGCGGAAGCTGGAAAAGAAATGTTGTGGCTGAAGCGATTTCTCCAAGAACTTGGGATTGAGCAAAAAGAGTACAAAGTACACTGTGACAGTCAAAGTGCTCTGGATTTGAGCAAGAATTCAGTGTACCATTCTCGAACAAAGCATATCGACATCCGCTATCATTGGATACGAGAGGTGATGGACAAGCAACTGTTGAAACTAGTGAAGATCCATACTAAAGAGAATCCAGCCGATATGTTAACAAAAGTGGTCACCAGAGACAAGCTAGAACTATGCAGAGACATAGTTGGATTAGAAGCTGTCTAATTACTTTTGTTGTTACTCCCTTTCACATGGGATGGAGGGGGATAATTGATGAGCTCATGCATGACATGCATGAGTTCTAGAATTCTGCTGAGCTCATGCATGACATGCATGGCTTCCAGAATCCCTCCCATGTGAATGCATTGATAGTCAAATTAGTTAGGCACCTCTAATTTTGAAAGTCAAAGGTAGTAGCCAAATTGATTTGAAATTGTGTGTAGAATTTTCCCTATAAATATGGGACGAATTCTGCCTTGTTTATGCATTAGAGAGATTCCAGAGAGAGTCCAGAGTCTAAACCAGAGAGTTTAGGATTAAGAGAGAGAGCCAGGAGAGCTCCAGGAAATTTAGGGGAGTTTTTGTATAATTCTTGTATATTAATTTTCTCTGTTAATATAAGTCATTTTTCTCCCAAATTCTGTTCTAAGTTTGCATTGCATCCCCAACAGTTGCAACGCTACATGCAGAGTATTCGCCAATCAAGTACTCTGAGTGGAGAAGCATTAACTGCTACACTTTTACAGCTTGTTTTCTCAACCATTGGACAAGCCGCAAGACATTCCTTAGCAGTTTTTGGAGAGAAGCCTGCATATTCTTCTGAACTTGTCACCTGGGCAGTCAAAGAGACTGACGCATTTGCTCTTCTCCTCAAGAGGCATATTCTAGCCTCATCAGCAGCTTCAGGGGTTCTGAGAGTTGTCACTGAAAGCGTTCAGATATGCTTAGGACACTGCTCTTTGTTAGAAGCTGGTGGACTCGCCCTCTCTCCTGTCTTATTGAGACACTTTAGACCCTGAGTTGAGCAGGGATTGACTGCTTACTCGAAAAGAATTGAACAAAGCAGTGCCGCACAAGCCACTGCAGACGACTGGTTGCTCGTTTATCCATCAGCCATTGCACGTCCTTCATCTTCTACTGCGTCTCTCAATAGCACAGTTGCCTCGCAGCCCATGCTTTCAAGCAGTGGTCACAGATTCAATTCACTTGTTCAGGTAATTACTTTTTGTACTCAGAATTTCTTCTTATCGAATCAGTATATCAACATTGATTTGATCAGAGATCTTGAAACTGGAATAACTTTGGCAGCAAATTACAAAATCTTGGTTATCTTCTCCATCTAATGATTTGGGACTCCACTTTGAAATCATCCACCCTGCACCCAACCCCGAGTATATGCTTCAATAGGAATCACACAAGAGTAAATTGATAAAATAGAAACTTCCGTATTACATAGTCAATCTTAGGGATTCAAGACTTACCGGTTAAGTGACTTTTGTATCAGATGGTTCCAAAATTAGTACCATTTGATTAGGTGAATTTAATAATGAGTTATTGTTAACATTCCAGCCTTTCTTCCATCTCCTTTTCAGAACCTATTCGAAAAAGAGTGCAATACTTTTTCTTTTGGATCGTGAGGATCTGAATGCCCACATTCAAGCCCATTTTGCCTTATTTAAAGTCTCTCTGTTTTTAGAAATTTTTATTTGCCATTTTTCTCTTAGCCAGCAGCAGTGCTCTATATGTGCTGGAATTAGAAGCTTATTTGGCTTCCTTGTCTATTCCGTCTCCTGGATTCAGGAATTACTAGAGGATATTGCACCACTTGAAAACCTTCAGCTAAATGGTCCAGCATTGGAAGGAGTTTTACAAGCATTCAACTCTTATGTCAATCTGTTGATAAATGCACTGCTAGGTTCAACGGAGCATGAAGAGAAATTGGAAGGTTCTTTTCATAAAATTGTACGAGTGGCAGAGACTGAAAGCCAACAAATGGCTTTACTAGCTAATGCATCACTTTTAGCAGATGAGCTGCTACCTCGTGCTGCAATGAAGCTTTTGCCATCAAGCCAGAATAAAATGGATACGACTCCAAGAAAAGCTTTAGACAGGCAGAACTGTTTTCCAGAGCAAAGGGAGTGGAAGAAGAGGCTTCAACGCTTTGTTGATCGGTTATGAGATAGCTTCTGCAGACATCATGCCCTTGAACTTATCTTCGCTGATGAAGGCGAAATCCGTCTCAATGCATTTATTTACATATATAAGTAGGGATGAGCATCCAGAAGAGACTGAATGGTTTCCATCCCCAATTTTTGAGGTATTCTACTCTAGTTTAGATGCTTAAAGAAGGTGCTTCCATACTGTTTGACACAGTTACTTATTGTGGAAACTCCAATACCTGAAGGCAAAAAAGATTGACTTCATAGCCTACTCTTAGTTATATATGGTTTGCTCGGTGTCGTCAAGATCATTGTAAAATTTAACTTGATTACAACTTAAATATTGTGGTTTTACTGATCAATTATATTGTTGATCTTCGAACTGAGTCAAAATTAGTTATTGATTATAACTGGGATATGCACAAAACAGCAAAGCTTTTCGAGTATATAATCTTCGAATTGAGTCAGTCATGGAATCTGCAAATATAGTATTTGATGATCTGGATGATTATGCAAGGTACTCATAAGAGGAAAGAATAACCGGCTTTACGGAAGATATAGAAAAATCAGTTTCTGACAGCAATAATAATAGAGACGATTCAATTATGAAAGAGGAAACAACTGCTGTTACATTAGACACAACAATGACAACTAACAACTCAGATCTGAACAGATCGAAACTCAATAAAAAATGAAGATGAAAGAAAAGGTCCACCCACTTGTATACAGAATGCACATCCAACCAGCTCTATCATTGGAACACCAGATGGTATGATAAAAAACTAGGAGTAAGATAAAAAATCAGGTAAGATTTACATATTATCTTTCATTAGTTGAACAAAAAAATGTGAAGGAAGCTTTAAAAGAAGATGTTTGGATTCAGACAATGTCAAGATGAACTTAATCAGTTTAAAAGGAATGAAGTATGAGAATTAGTTCCTAGGCCAGAGAATGCAAATGTCATTAAAACTAAATGGATATTCAAAAATAAAACTGATGAAAGTGGTCAAGTAGTAAGAAATAGGAATAGGCTAGTAGCATAAGGTTACACACAAGTAAAAGGCATAGACTTTGATAAAACCTTTGCACTAGTAGCAAGACTTGAGTCAATCAGATTACTATTTACAATTGCTTGTTTGCTTGACTTTAACTTGTACCAAATGGATGTTAAAACAGCCTTTTTAAATGGCTATCTCAATGAAGAAGTTTTTGTTGAACATCCTAAGGTTTTGAAGATCTTAAACATCCTGATTTTATGTACAAATTGCATAAAGCTTTGTATGGGTTCGAACAAGCTCCTAGAGCATGATATGAAAGATTGACAATTTTTTTGATCAACAGAGGTTATAGTAGAAGCAGCAATGATAAAACTTTATTTATCAAACATGCATGTAACTATTTTATTATTGCTCAACTATATGTAGATGACATTGTGTTTGGATCAACTAACAAAAGTAAAACTAATGAGTTTGTTAAGTTGACGCTGGAAGAGTTTGAGATGAGCATGGTAGGAGAATTAAATTTCTTTCTTGGATTATAGGTTAAACAAATGAATGATGGGATATGCTAAAAACCTTGTAAAGAAATTTGGACTTGAGAATACAAAACCAATGAAATCTCCTATCAGTATTAAACTGAAACTTTCAAAAGAAAATGCAGGAAAAGAGGTTGATAAAAGTTTATATAGAAGCATCATTAACAGTTTGTTATACCTCACAGCAAGCAGACTAGACATGTGTTTTAGTGTAGGACTTTGTGCAAGATTTCAAATAAATCCCAAAGAATCACATCTAGCAACAACTAAAAGAATCATCTGGTATGTACATGGAACCCATGATTATGGTATAAGGTTTTCTAAAGATACAAATTGAGAGTTCTGGAAGTATGCAGTTATAAGTAATATAACAGTAAACTGAAAAGTAAATCGGCACAGGAGGATTTTTACGTGGTTCGGTTATAAAATCTACGTCCACAGACAGCTATAGAGCTACAATTCACTAAGTTCTTGTTTGTACAATCTTTAGGACCTTTTACAGTGTTGACTCACCCTCACACACTGACATAATCTTTGTAAAACAAAATCTTCGCAAAGATCTTAAACTCTAGTGACACTGCTCACTCTCTGTCGCAGATAACTTAACAACACACTGTTAAGTTATGCATAACATACGAGGTTTGAAATTGAATTACATAAACATTTAACCCGCAAGTTATCCCAAGTGTCTACTAACTCACACAGACTCAATCAACAACTCATGTACGATTTCTACCACTCATACATGAATCAAAAGACTCAAAGAATCAAATTAAAGAAGCATCCCAATTTGCGTTGAAGCTTTTCCATCAATTCATGGAATGCCAAAATCAAGACTCCTTCAAAACACAACCAAATCAGCTAACCCGCCAAAATAGTTGCTACTCCAGAAGATTCTACAGTGCAAGTTGTGCCTCCGAAGGCTAATACAGTTTCGAGTACAGAGTCAGTATTAGATTCTGATTCTCCATCTCCTTTTGCGACTGACGAGGGTAGGCTTTTGGGCACTATCAAGTGTTCTACAACTCGTGAGGCATCTATGTCCTTAGGGCGGTTTCCTCCTGAGTTTTCTGCTGCTCGTTTTGAGCCTTTGAATGGGCTTAGTGATGATGATCACTCTGATAGGATTGATCATACTCATTCGGACACCCCAGCTACCCCAGTAAAGAAGGGTAAGAAGAAGAGAAACAAGAAGGGTTAAAGCTCTTGCGTTTTTTTTTTATTTAGACCGTTTGTGGTCATTTCTCATTTATATTATTAAGACCGTTTGTGGCCTTTTTTACTTTGTTTTAGGCTACTGTGGCCTTTATTTTCTATCTTATGTTGGATTGTATGTTTGGACTTTACGTCCTTATTGTAATTCTTGGGGTATGCCCCTCGGATTTTTGTACATTATAACTTTTTTAGATTTATATTACTAAGTAACATTTCCAAAAAAAAAAAAAAAGAAATAACGCTGTATATATATAGTGAGAGGCCTGGACGAAATCTCCTTTAGAATCCTGTAAAAATTCTAATCAAAATCATATTAGGATAAGGAGCAATATAATAGGAAGTGTTATAATTAAACTCCTAAAGGAATTTGGACACAAATAAATATTCTCCTATTTTATTTAGGATACAAGAAACAATATCCTAATCTAAGGAGATATTTATCGTAAACCAAATACTTCCTATAATAATCATCTAGAAACAGTAAAATAGGAATCAAAATACTATTCTAGTTTTATCACAAGTGTCAAAATACTATAAATATTATTTAGGATACAAGAAACAATATCCTAATCAACATGTGCATGACACATGCAAGTGTCACACGTTGACACCAACAATCTCCCCCTTTTTGGTAACTTGTAATGAAAACACTAAATTGTTTCTGATCAAAGAAAATCACACATGATAAGTTAGACATAACCATAAGTTATCATGAAATAACAAACAGACAAATATCATGTGCAAAGAAATAATCAGTGTGCTTGTTACCAATCTCATAACAGAACACTGTCACAATATATATAACCTGTCAATATATGCAATCACAAAATTGAAGTGTGACAAACTTTTCAAACACTTATGTAATCAAAAGCATCATAAGATCAAATAAAAACATCCATCAAATGAAAAATAAGCATAGTAAAAACACAAATCATCAAAAAAATTCGAATGCACACACACAACATAGGAAGTTTAGTTCTTACTCCTCCTCACTTCTTACTTACACCTTTGAGGAATAAGCAACAAAAAAAAAATAAACATAGTTAAAACAGAGATAACAGAAAGAACAACAAAAAGATCAGCAGTAACAACTCCCTTATCTCCCCCTTGATTTCAGCACAAGGGGCCAAAACTAACTAAGTCTGGGAGACTTGCGAACTGGTAGGGAATGGAGCTGCCAGGGTGCTTTCTGGTCCTGCGAGCTACTGTTTTAAGCCTGTGCCTAGTAGTGGGGTTAAGCTGTTTAAAGGGTACAAGTGTTGGCTATGCATCAGTAATTTCAGAGGAAGTAGCAGTAACTTCAGCCACAATTCATCTGATGTCCTTCTCACGGAGTTCTGCACTGGTTTCTGTTGTCTATAATGTAATAGCAGGCTGTTGGGAAGAAGGAACCAGGAGTTTATCTACAGTTGGTGATGGTGGATGTGGGACTGGTTTAGTTGATTCCTCTGCAGGAAAGGTGATTTGAACTACATGCCGTGGTGATTGAGTTAGTGGTGGACAGGTATAAGGCTCTGCTTCAGCTGCTTCAGGGAGTGGGAAATCATGAGGTTCTTCCTCAGCAAGTGGTGAAGGCTGTTTCATTCCAGATTCTACTTGTGTTGGTTCATCTGACACATATTCATCTCTTAAAGCTGGAGCTGATGATTTAATTTTTTTCTTCTTCTTCTTCTTCTGGTCAGATGGTTTCTTCACCACGTCAATTGTCTTCTTTCCCTTCCTTCTAGTTCCCTTCGCAGGAGACTTGATTGGTTTTGCCTTCTGCTTCTGTTTTGCTGTTATGTCTATCTTAATAGCAGATTGTGCAGCTCGACCTGCTGCAAGCATTTGCTCAGCTTCTTCAGGCAAAGGTTCATCAGTCTCAGGAATCTCCTCAGTTGGTTTCTAAGGAACCACAGTTTCAGTCTCCATGGGCTGTGGCTCTGCTGTAGTATCAGGATGTCCTGCAAACTTTGCTTCCAAAGTAGATTGCTTGTATTTAATTTCCTTCGAATCCTGTAAATTTTCTGTCAAAGCAGAGTTGATCAATACAAGTTGGTCTTTAACATTTTTCATCTGAGTTTTCCTAACTCTCTTTGGCTAGGGTTCAGGTGCAGGTAAGTCAGACTTATCATGAAAACGTTGAAGAAATCCCTTTGTAATGGATTTAGACAGAATTTCTGTCTGTTCATTAGAACTTATAAGGATGCTATACTGTGCAAGAATTCCTTGGATTAAGCATGGATATACAAGCAAGTAATAATCAGAGTGATATGAACCAATCTGTACAATTGATCTATAGGCTAGCCAACTAAAGTTAATTGGTCGATTGGTGCCTAAACAATATAGAAATTTCATTTTTTTTTCAAACTTGATTTTGATGGGAAGAGGGAAGCCAATTGAACTGAGCTATCTTATGCATCACTCGATATTTCTTCCTAAGGTATTGCTGGTCTATGTCATCTCTTGGTTTCTATTCAATGTTTGTTCTACCAATCAATTCCTGAATCACTTCATCCATGTTAAATTCCTCATCTAAAGAAGGCAGACTGCCTATAGGAATATCCAGAAAAGTGTTTATGACATTCGGAGAGAATTTCACAAACTTTTCTCTACAATAAACTTTGTGATAATGAAAACTTTTCGGATCATCAATGGCAGTAGAGATATTGGCATAGAATTCTTGAATTAAAGACTTCACAAGGGGTAGGAAGTTGTTTACTGTACGAGTCCAGTATATAGACTCAAGCAACTCACTCAGGCCATATGTATTGAAATCAGTAAGTTTTACCGGCCTTTCCATCTGTAACTTCCTTTGTGAAGTGTACTTCTCAAACTTCTACTTGATGTTAGCTGTGAGAAACTTATCGTACTTTGGCTTAACTTTGTCTTTCATCTTCTTTATTGGAACTTGTTCATCCTCACTCATGGCAGGATCAACAGCGACCTCTGCATGTGCTTGTTGCATTGGAGAGGACCGTACACTGTTGCTCCTGTCGTAACTGAAGATGCCGTGAGAAGATGAAGAACTTGTGGATTTTGATGATTCTTTGTTCGTCGCCATTGTTAGGGTTTTAAGTCTGCAACAATTTTCAGAGCAAGAATAGAAACAGTACGAAGGATAGTGGAGAAACTATTGTGGGAGTATGGTATGAACAGGAGAAGCCCAAAAACTATTCGTAATATACTAGGCCAAAATTGAAATAATTTTGTTTTTGACAAAATTTAATATTAATTCTATTTCCAAAACCGTTTCATAACTGACATTAATGGACAACAATTCAATTTGATTCCTATTTGAATAAGGAATTTTAATAGAATTAGGATTCCCGCCACTGAAACTTCTCCCCCTCAATTCAATAATGCTGACATGGCATTTTTGACACATGGACACATAAGAAAATCAAATTTTGGATAAGCACAAAGAGCATCGTGTGTTAAGAAAAACGTAACAGCAAATAGTTAACAATAACATAACAACAATATCTGAACATCATATGAATCATTCTAAGAAAGTATATTTCAGAGCTGATTATTTACCTTTATTAATTTTATCACTTAATCTAATTGAGTGACCAACTTGAGCATACTTCTTGCACACACAAAAGTTAGTCTTAATGTGAATTTTATAAATAAATACAGTAGCTTTCACACATGTATAGAGGTAGCCCTTTTCCATTTGAGTGGGTGACCTCACCATATTTCCTAGATACAATGAAGTTACTCTCAATGGATGGCTTTCACACATCATATACTGGTAGCCCTCTCTGTATTTTTCATTGTTAAACCAATATCTTATCATTCACTCAATCTTTATATCACAGCTCACACATGCTTAATTAGAAGAAAACTTATGATATTACAGTTACAAATAACATAACAGCACACAGTGTTCATTCAGATAACTGACAGATGCCTAAGGCTTTTCTTAGATTTTTAAATCTTGTTGTATCCAATGCTTTAATGAACAAGTCAGCCAATTGTCTATCAGTGGAGATGTGTTCAATGTATATCACCTTAGACTCTACTAGTTCCCTTATAAAATGGTATCTTATGTCAATGTGTTTTGTCATAGAATGCTGAACAGGATTTTTGGAAATATTTATAGCACTAGTATCATCACAAAACACAGTTATAGGCTTTTGTTCAATACCATAATCACTCAACATTTGCTTCATCCACAATAGTTGTGTGCAACAACTCCCTGCTACTATGTATTCAGCTTTAGCAGTAGATAAAGAAATAGAATTCTGCTTTTTGTTGTGTCATGAAACCAAGTTAGTACCAAGATAAAAATATCCTCCTGAGGTACTTTTTCTGTCAACTGCATTTCCTGCCCAGTCAGCATCACTAAACCCTACAAGATAATCATTTGTATCTTTAGAAAACCATATTCCATAATCATGTGTTCCATGAACATACCTGATGATTCTCTTAGCTGCTGCAAGATGTGATTCTTTGGGATTTGCTTGAAATCTTGTACACAATCCTACACTAAAGCACAAGTCTGGTCTACTTGTTGTGAGGTATAGCAAGCTGCCAATAATACTTTTGTACAAACTTGCATCAAAATCTTTACATGCATTGTCTTTTGAAAGTTTTAGATTAGTAATGATAGGAGTTTTCATTGGTTTTGCATTCTCAAGCCCAAATTTCTTTACAAGATTTTTAGCATATTTTGATTGAGATATGAATATCTCATCATTCATTTGCTTAACCTATAATCCAAGAAAGAAATTTAATTCTCTTACCATGCTCATCTCAAACTCTTCTTGCATCAACTTAACAAACTCATTAGTTTTGCTTTTGTTAGTTGATCCGAAAACAATGTCATCAACATATATTTGTGCAACAATAAGATAGTTAGATACATGTTTGATAAACAAAGTCTTATCATTGCTGTCTCTTTTATAACCTCTATTGATCAAAAAGTTTGTCAACCTTTCATACCAAGCTCTAGGAGCTTGTTTTAAACCATACAAAGCTTTGTGCAATTTGTACACAAAATCAGGATGTTTAGGATCTTCAAATCCTTTAGGCAATTCAACAAAGACTTCTTCATTGAGATAGCAATTTAAAAATGATGTTTTAACATCCATTTGGTACAACTTAAAATCAAGCAAACAAGCAATTACAAGTAATAATCTGATTGACTCAAGTCTAGCTACTGGTGCAAAGGTTTCATCAAAGTCTATGCCTTCTACTTGTGTGTAACCTTGTGCAACTAGCCTAGCCTTATTTCTTATTACTTGTCCACTTTCATCAGTTTTATTTTTGAATATCTATTTAGTTCCAATGACATTTGCATTTTCTGGCCTAGGAACTAATTCCCATACTTCATTCCTTTTAAACTGATTAAGTTCATCTTACATGGCTTGAATCCAAACATCTTCTTTTAATGCTTCTTTCATATTTTTTTGTTCAACTAAAGAAACATAACATGTAAACCTTACCTGACTTCTTACCTTGCTCCGAGTCTTCATCATGCCATCTGGTGTTCCAATGATAGAGCTTGTTGGATGTGCCTTCTGAATCCATGTGGGTGGATTTTTCTTTTCATCTTCATTCCTAATTGAATTCTTGTTCAAATCTAAGTTGTCAGATGTTACTGTTACATCGGGTGTAACAGCAGCTGTTTCCTCTTTCAAAACAGAATCTTCTTTATCGTTGCTGTCTGAATCTATCTTCTCTATATCATCTGTAAAGTTGGTTATGCTTTCCTCTTATGAGTACTTTACATAATCGTCCAGATCATCAAATACTACGTTTGCAGATTCCATGACTGCCTAAGTTCTCAGATTGTAAACTCGAAATGCTTTGCTATTTTGAGCATATCTCACGAAGACTCCTTAATCACTTCTCGGGTCTAATTTTTCTAACTGCTCTCTATCATTTAAGATGTAACATCTGCATCCAAAAACATGAAAATATTTCAAATTTGGTTTTCTGCCTTTCAAAATTTCATAAGGTGTCAGGTTAGTGCCAGGTCTAAGAAAAACTCTATTTGAAATATAACAAGCAGTGCTTATTGCTTCAGCCCATAGCCTTTTGGTCAGCTTTTTTGCTATTGAGCATCACTCTAGCCATCTCTTGAAGAGTTCTATTCTTCCTTTCCACAATGCCATTCTGTTCAGAGGTTTTAGAAGCTGAAAATTCATGATCAATTCTATGATGTTTGCAAAAGTTAGCATAGCTAACGTTTTCAAATTCTTTTCCATGATCACTTCTTATTCTCACAATTGTGCGAATGTTCCTATTTTGCTCATTTTCAAGCTTAACACAAGATTCCTGAAAGCTTCAAAAGTGTCATATTTTTCTTTAATAAACTCAATCCAAGTATATCATGCTTTCAATTTGCATAGGATCCATGAGATCCATGTGAAGCAAATCAAGTATTTTAGATGTGCTACGATGTGGATTTGATTTGTGTGAACTTATAATTTGTTTTCCCATTTAACATGGTCCACAAATTCCATTAACTTTGTCATCAAGTTTAGGAACTCTTTTTACAACACCTATCTTAGTTAATTTAACCAAGTCTTTGTAATTTAAGTGCCCTAATTTTTGATGCCACAATTTCAAATCCGAAATCCAAACTTGAAATGCAATCTTTATCAAATAACAATTATCTGAAGATCTATTACCTTCTAGATTGCATTTACCAAAATTATCTAAGACCATGCATTGTTTTGTGTGAAATTAACAATATACTTGTCATCACAAATCTGAACAATACTAATAAGATTAGCTTTCAAACCTTCAACCAGCAAGACATTTTGAAAATTGCGTAGGCCTTTGACATTCAAAGTGCCTTTACCAATGATCTTACTCTTTGCTCCATCTCTATAAGTGACATTACCATCCCTGCATACTTTAAAATCTGTTAAAAACTGTTTATTTTCAGTCATGTGCCTGGAACAACCACTATCAAAATACCACAAATCGTTAGATGATTGGTTAAGAATAGTAAGAGCAACATGATATATTGTCTTGTCTTTCTTAACCCACTGCTGTTGTGATTTTGATAACAGTTTGAACTTTTTGATCTTTTATGCAAAAGATTCAACAATTTAAAGCATCTAGGCCTAATATGTCCCTTTTTACCACAAAAATAACAAGTATGAATGAATTTCCTTACCTTTTCAGGACTGGATTTGAAAGAACTTAGAGGAGAAACAAATGTCTTATTACTCTTTGAACTAGGACTTGACTTTAAAGAGTTAAGTTCAGAATTCTTACCTGATGTTGAGGCTTTCACAAAAACTGTTTTTGATGAAGATGCAACATTACCTTCTATATACCCCAATCCATGTTTGTTAGAGTTGTCTCTTCCAAGACTCAAGGCCTGATCAAGTTTGGCTGCTCCAATTTTGAGTTGATCAACACACCTCTTGCTTTCAACTAGTTCTGTTGTGATTTTCTCAATATGTGCTGTTTCGTCTATCAAAATAGTCTCCAGTTCCAAGATCTGGTTTTCAGCATAGGATTTTTCACATTCCAGCACCTCAATCTTTTTCTTCAAGATTTTGATTTCTTCCTTTTGATTCAGCCATTCACCATAGAGTGCGTTGTATGTCTCTTGCAACTCTTCATAATATTCTGGTCCATCTTCTTCATCAGAATGATCAACACTGGTTCTGCAATTTTCTGTTATGTCAGACATAACAGCTTTCCTTTATCAGCTATAGATGCAGTAAATGTAAAAAGTTGCTCATGCAATCTTGATCTTCTGACTCCGATTCTGATTCATCACTCCAGGTTACTGTCAGTCCTTTGTTCTTCTTCTTGAGATTAGCAATTCAGATTGAATATACCCATAACCAGAACATTCATAACACTGAATCTGCCCTTTCTTTTCAGGTTGTTTTGACTTCTTTTTGTCATTCTCCTTGCTAAATTTTCTGAATTTTTCGTAGCTTGAGTTTGATGGCTTTCCTTGATTCTTTTTCCTAAAATTTCTTTTTATGAACTTGACATAATTTCTTGGTAGAAAAGCAATCTGTTTAGAATCAGTTTCATCAAGCACATCATTACTTTCATCATCAGATTTTTCAGTTTTCACATTGAATGCAATGCTTTTACCTTTTTGTTTCCTAGTACTCTGATTAATTTCAAAGTTTTGAAGAATGCCTATCAGTTCATCAACCCTCATCTCATCAGTGTTTTTAACTTCCTCAATGGCTAAAATTTTAGGTTGAAATTTATCTGGAACAGACCTAATTATCTTGCTAACAATTTCTGCATTAGTGAAAGTTTTGTCAAGCATGTATGCTGAATTTGTAATGTGACATATCTTAGAGCAAAACTCAGAAATTGACTCATCCTCATGCATCATCAAATTTTCAAATTGAGAATTTAATCTCATCAATTTAGATCTTTTAACAGATGCAGTACCTTCATGTTTTACCTCAAGTATGTCCCATGCTTCTTTGGCCACTTTGCACCTTGAAATCTGTCCGAAGTTATTTAAGTCCACTACAGCAAAGATTACGTTAAGAGCCTTTGAATTCTAGCTAGAACAAGGTATTCTTCATCAGTCCATTCATCCTTTAGTTTGGCTTCGGAATCACCAAAAGCATTCACTTTCGTTGGCGGTGTCCATCCTTTAAGCACACTAGTCTATGCCTTGTCATTAAGAGATTTAATATACATAATCATTCTTACCTTCCAGTATGAATAATTACTGTCATCAAGGATATGTGGTTGTGTTCCGGATCCTCCATTGCGAATAAACTCCATTCTTCCAGATCAACGTGATCGTTTTTTTCACTTGTCTATCGGTGAACCTGCTCTGATATTGATTGAGAGTTCTGGAAGTATGAAGTTATAAGTAATATAACAGCAAACTGTAAAGTAAATCGGCACAGGAGGATTTTTACGTGGTTCGTTTATAAAACCTACGTCCACAGACAGCTATAGAGCTGCAATTCACTAAGTTTTTGTTTGTACAATCTTTAGAACCTTTTACAGTGCTGACTCACCCTCATACACTAACCTAATCTTTGTAAAACAAAATCTTCGCAAAGATCTTAAACTCTAGTGACACTGCTCACTCTCTGTCCCAGATAACTTAACAGCACACTGTTAGGTTATCCATAACACACGAGGTCTGACATTGAATTACATAAACACTTAACTCGCAAGTTATCCCAAGTGTCTACTAACTCACACAGACTCAATCAACAACTCATGTACGATTTCTACCACTCATATATGAATCAAAAGACTCAAAGAATAAAATTAAAGAAGTATCCTAATTTGCGTTGAAGCTCTTCTATCAATTCATAGAATGCCAAAATCAAGACTCTCTCAAAACACAACCAAATCAGTTAACCCGCCAATCTGTCTAATACATTATGTAGAAATAAAGTTGTATATATATAGTAAGAGGCCTGGACGAAATCTCTTTTAGAATCCTGTAAAAATTCTAATCAAAATCATATTAGGATAAGAAGAAATATAATAGAAAGTGTTATAATTAAACTCCTAAAGGAATTTGGACACAAATAAATATTCTCCTATTTTATTTAGGATATAAGAAACAATATCCTAATCTAAGGAGATATTTATCGTAAACCAAATACTTCTTATAATAATCATCTAGAAACAGTAAAATAGGAATCAAGATACTATTATAGTTTTATCACAAGTTAGACAAAAATCAACATGTGCATGGCACATGCAAGTGTCACACGTTGACACCAACACAAATGATTATCTTGCAGGGTTTAATGATGCTGACTGAGCAGGAAATGCAGATGACAGGAAAAGCACATTAGGAGGATGTTTTTATCTTTGTACTAACTTAGTTTTTGACATAATAAAAAGCAAAATTCTATTTCTTTGTCTACTGCTAAAGTTGAATACATAGCAGTAGGAAGTTGTTGCACACAATTACTTTGGATAAATCAAATGTTGAGTGATCATAGTATTGAATAAAAACCTATAACTGTGTTTTGTAATAATACTAGTGCTATACACATTTTCAAAAATCCTGTTCAACATTCTAGAACAAAACATATTGATATAAGATACCATTTTATAAGGAAACTTGTAGAGTCTAAGGTGATACACATTGAACACATCTCCACTGATAAACAATTAGTTGACTTGTTCACTAAGGCATTGGATACAACAAGATTTGAGAATCTAAGAAAGACCTTAGGCATCTGTCAGTTTTCTGAATAAGCATTGCTTGTTATTATGTTAATTATATCTGCAATATCATAAGTTTTCTTCTAAATAAGCATGTGTGAGCTGTAATATAAAATTGTGTGAATGTTAAGATACTGGTTTAAAATGAAAAATATAAAGAGCGCTGCCAATATATGATGTGTGAAAACCATCATATAGAGTAATCTCAGGATATCTAAGAAATATGTTGAGGCCACCCACTCAAATGAAAAAGGCTATCTCTATATTGTGTGAAAGCTACTGTATTTATAATCCAATGTGATTAATTCTTAATATATCAAAATAATATTTTTGACATCTCAATTGATTGAAAAATAAATAAAAACAACTTTCATATGGAGATAATAAACAACTCTGAAATATGCTTCTTTAAAATGATTTATATGATGTCCAGATATTGTTATTACGATATATGTACTTGTTTTCTATTATGTTATTCATATCATATGATGCTCTTTGTGCCTATCTGAAATTTGACTTTTCTTGTGTGCCTATGTGTCAAAATACTATGTCAGCTTTATTGAATTGAGGGGAAGAAACTTCAGTGGCGGGAATCCTAACTCTATTAGAATTCCTTATTTTAATGGAAATCAAATTTTAAATTTTTGTTCATTAATGATATTTATTAAGTAGTTTTGGAAAAGGATTTAAATTTAAATTTTATGGGAAACGAAATTGTATTAAAATCAGTCTCTTCCCAAGTATATCACAAATACAGTTAGGGCTCTCTTTGTTCATATCATACTCGATCAACATTGTCTCCATTCTCTCTCATCTTGCTTCTCTTTGTTCTAGCGAGATCTTGCAGCTCTCAAACCCCACCAATGGCGACATCTTCTGAATCCACAAAGGCCACCAGTACATCATCTTCTTAACACGACTCTGGTCACAACAGTAGCAACAGCTCTCAGTCATCTCAGTCTCAACAACAGTATGCAGAGATCTCGATTGATCTTTCAATAAGTGAAGATGAGTCAATTCCTGTCAAGCGAATGAAAGACAAAGTGAAGCCAAAGTTTAACAAGTTCCTCTCAGCAGCTGTTAAGCAGAATTTCTTGAAATATACATCAAAGAGGAAGTTGCAGATAGAAAAGCCAGTAAAGCTAACCAACTTCAACAAGTATGGTTTGAGTGAACTTCTTAAGTTTATTTACTGGACTTGTACGGTAAACAACTTCCTACAACCTGTTAAGTCTTTAATTCAAGAGTTTTATGCGAATATCACTGCTTCCACTGATGACCCGAAGAGCTATCATTATCACAAAGTATATTGTAGAGGAAAGTTTGTGAAATTTTCACCAAATATCATCAACACATTCTTTGATATAGCAATAGGCAGTTTGCACTCTGTTGAAGAAAACTTTGATATGGCAGTTGTGGTTAAGGAATTAACTGGTCAAGAGGATATAGTTTAGAATCCGAGAGATGACATTGATCAACAATACCTTAGAAAGAAGTATAGGGTTCTGCATAAAATTGCTCATTTTGATTGATTTCCCTCTTCACACCAGAACCAGGTTAAGGGAGATAGAATGAAATTTCTATTCTATTTGGGCACAAATAAACCCATTAATCTAGGTTTATGGATTTATAGGATGATTGTTTAGATTGCACCATATAAATCGATTACCATTTGCTTGTATTTTCTTGTTTAATTTAAGGTATTTTACCTCAAAATGGTATTCCCATTAGCTCAAAAGAATACACTGAAATTTTGTCTGAATCCATTACAAAAGGATTTTTACACCGATTGCATCATAAAACTGATCTACCTGTCCCTGAACCGAAACCAAAAAGAGTCTGTAACAATCCAATGAACAATATGGAAGAGCAGCTTGCTTTGATCAATTCTATTTTGACTGATATAGTGTAGGATCTTAAGGACATCAAAGCAAAGCAGTCTGTTTTAGAGGAAAAACTTACAGGACAATCTGTTGCAGCAGAAAAACCACAACCTATGGAAACTAAAGATGTGGTACATGAGCAGTCTGCTGAGCAAATGCCAGAGACTGATGAGAAAATGGCTGCAGAGGATCAAGATGAACAACCTGCTGTTGAGACAAACGTGACAGCAAGAAAGAAGATGAAGAAAAAGAAATCCAAGAAGAAAGCTAATGGGACCGATTTAAAGGGCAAGAAGAAGGTTAAATTTGTGAAGAAAAAGTTTGAAAGAAGAAGAAGAAAATTGAAACAGCAGTCCCAAAACTGAGGGATGAGTCCTTGTTAGATGAACCAACTCAAGTCGAACCCGAAATGACATTGCCTTCACCACCTACTGAAGCAGAACCAGACATTATACCAGTCCCTAAAGCAGAGCAACATGTGTCTCCACCTCCATCACAGTCACCTCCACATGTAGCAGAAACCACACCAAGTGCAGAACACATATAGAAACCTATTCCTAAAGCCGACACAGCAGAACCAGCCATAGCAATCCCACCTCAGCTTGTAGCAGAATCACTGGTGACTCTACAACAACCTATTATTGAGTTGCAACCAACAGAAACCAGTGTTGATAGACTTGATAAGAAAATACGCAAGATTGTGGCAGAGGTCACTGCCACTTCATCAAATAAAACTAAAGCACGACCCACTCCTGTGGCTTCTGAACAGCCTACCCCCACCACTACCAGGAAAAGGTTCAAAGTAAAGATTGGAAGATTCAAAAAGCGACCTAGCAGTTCCTCTTCTCCTCTTGTTCGCAAGTCTCCTCGTCTTCGTTAAATTTTTTGGAACTTGTTCTGAAATCAAGGGGGAGATTGGTAGTAGCAGTTTCTGATAACTCTCTGTTTTGTTTGATAGCTCGTTGTTTTGTTTGTTTTTGATATTTTTGTTTTTTTTTTTTTTGTTGCTTCTCCTTCACTTCAAAGGTAGTAAAGGGGAGTGAGGAGCCTTTACCTATGCATTAGAACTTTTTTATGTCTTGTGTTTTTTAACTTATTACTTTGCAGAATCTACTTAACTGTGTTTTGTGTTATTATCTGCATAATTTATTTGATTGATGTTTTTTCACATTTTTGTTATTTGCTCTGATAATGATTTGGTTCAATTGTTGTTTGACAAGATTGTCAAATTCACTTTGTTTTGTTTTGCAGGAAATACACGTTCAGAACATCTTTCTGTTATGTGATTTGTAACTGTACAATTGTTATTTGTTTAAGTGTGATATTTTCTATTTGATCGATCATAATTGCTTGTAGTTAATTTGGACTAATCTTTGTGTGGTATTCGTTGATCAGAAACAGTTTGGTGCTTTCATTACAATTGCCAAAATGGGGGAGATTGTTGGTGTCAACGTATGACACTCTTGCATGTGCCATGCACATTATTTTGGACCAACTTGTGATTAAATTAGAATATTATATTGTTTCTTATTTTACTGTTTTTAGAAGTATAATTTAGGAAGTATTTGACTCATAACGAATATCTCTTTAGATTAGGATATTATTTGATGTATCCTAGTTAAAATAGGAGTATATTTATTTGTGTCATATTTCATTTAGGAGATACTTATATCACTTTCTATTGTATTAGTTTTTATCCTAATTTGAGTTTGATTAAGATTTTTACAAGATTACATTCGAGCATCCCACTATATATATATATATAATGTTATGTTTACGTAGCATATGGGTGTTGATGGTGTGTATGTCACGAGATTCCAATAATTAAGAGAAGAGCTTCAACGCAAATTGGAATACTTCATTGATTTATTTTATAAGTGTTTTATTCATATATGAGAGGTTGTAATCGTGCATGAATTTTGATTAAGTCTATCTGAGTTAGTATACACTTGAGAGAATTTGCGAGTTAAGTGTTTATGTAATTCAGTGTCAGACATCGTGGTTATGTTTTACTTAACAGTGTGTTGTTAAGTTATCAGCGACAAAGAGTGAGTAGTGTCACTAAAGTTTAAGATCTTGACGAGATTTTATTTTACAAAGATTAGGTCAGTATATGAGAGTGAGTCAGCACTGTAAACGATCATAAAGATTGTACAAACAAGAACTTAGTGAATTATAGCTCTAAAACTGTTCGTGGATATAGGTTTTGTAACCGAACCACGTAAAATCCTCATGTACCATTTTATTGTACAGTTTACTGTTATATTACTCATAACTTCATACTTCCAAAACTAACAGATTCAAATATTTCCAAATTAATGTATTAATCTTTATATTTAATATTAGTGACTTCAGTTTTAGAAATGTTAATATTAGTTTCTCTTAAAAATTATAAAATTAAAGTGTTGGTTTTTAAGAAAATTAAATCTAAATTAGTTAACTTAGACCTTAACCTTGAAAAGTATATTAAAGTAAATATTTATTTGTTAAAATTGATAATAGGCTTATTGTTTTTTTGGTCTGAAGTCTAAATTTAAATTATTCTCAGACTTCGAATCTCTCCGTGATTTTTTTTTTCTTTCACTTGTAGTAGTGCTAAACTGACAACTTTTATACAACCCAAATTTTACAATCTCGTGTGACAATCAACATACCAAAAATTCACGGGAAAGAAAAAAACAAAAAGAATGATATAATTTATATCTCTAATAACATTTTGACATGTAAACTGTCATATCAAGTTGTAGTATTTAGATTTTATGAA
Organism: Boswellia sacra; assembly: GCA_013180625.2. Lineage (NCBI taxonomy): Eukaryota > Viridiplantae > Streptophyta > Magnoliopsida > Sapindales > Burseraceae > Boswellia > Boswellia sacra. The sequence continues at coordinate 25,556 of SNVD02012352.1, read as the reverse complement.
AGTTATAAGTCTAGCATTACTGTTTTTTTTTTATTTAAGACTTAATATAAGATATTTTCACCTGAATGAAAAAAGTTAAAAATTTTAGCCTTAATCTGAATGCAAATATATGAGTCATCTATTACTTCTCAAATCCTCTTAAATGCTCTTACACAATTCATTTATGACCGATTTGTAAATAACCTAATATTTTAGTGTGGATTATTATATATTTCTAATTTTATAGTTTGATTCTCTACAAATTTTTAAAATTATTTTATGGTCATGTAACTTATTTATATATCAAATTCTTTATGAAAAAAAAAAACTTGTTTACCGCGTTATACACATTAAATAAATTAAATTCATAATAAATATTAGTATGAAAATATTTTTACTATGTAAAATAAAATCACAAGTGAAAATAAAATATATAAATAAGGATATGTGTAAACTATTGGTTTTCAGATATTCAAATCCCGATATTAAAATAAAAAACAAACATATCATTCAGATTTTTATAGTGAGACCTATTCAGATTTCCCAAAAAAAAAAAGTCGATTCATAATTTCTTTCTTTTGTAGGTTTTCTTTTTGGGTATGATAATTAATATGTGCTAAATTTACCATATAAATAATGTCCTAATTCTGTATTGTTTCTACTAAATACATAATAATAAGCCAATGTAAGAAGTGACCTGAAGTCAATTACCATGAGATAGAACAAATTTATCGCAAAAGAAAATTTTTCAGTTAAGGATGTTAACATGCATCTGAAATCATGAGATATTCTTTCCTGTCCTTATCCTAATTAATAGTGAAGATGTTGCGAAATACCAGTTGGATTCCTTTCCATTACAATTTACTTTCTTTTCTGTGTGTTTGTAGTAATTGCACAGTCCAGCCAATAAAAAATCCCTCAGGTAGAAGCTCATTTTATAATTATTATATAAGAGGTGATACCAACTTTTCATGAGGCCATGTTACCAAATTTGATTTTAAGGTGGCCTCAACTAGCAATCTAGATTGAGCTATAGAGGTAATACATAGACTTGAAAATTTGTTAACAATACCCAAAATAATTACTCTTAATTACAGTTTAATTAAGCTCAATATTAGTCATGTTCACAGAATCATAGTTATCTGATACATATGCATTAATAAATTAATCATATACACTTGAGAATTAATAGCGGGAACGAGAAATGATGCGATAGCGAAGTATCAGATTTCTGATTTAATTTCTTTTTACATATTTAGTCTTTGGATTCTAATCCAAAGATTGTACTAACCTGGCCAGCTATAATACATAATCGAATCGGGTCGTGAATATATACTATAGTTTCCACGATCACGGCAATATATATATAATTCAAGAATAATAATAATATATATGATCCCACCCTTTTTGTTTGTATTTTTTATTTGACATCAAATTAGTGTGATAGTTGTGCGAAAAATAAAACGATAAGATCATTTAGTTGTGTTCAATTTAAAATAAATTAGTCAAGGAGTCATTGCATATATGTATCTTATTTCAAGTCTGAAAATCCTTACTAGAGGGAAATTAATTTTTTCAATTACGTAACATGCACTTAATTAACGAGTAGATGGTTAACTGTCAGCTAGCTCGTGCTAGTTGTTCTTTGAATGATGTTATCAACAACTTATATCATTTATTTATTTATTAAAGAATTGCCAAATTAATTACATGCGAATATAACTATTTATCTAATGTAATATTGGAAAATTATGAACCAACTATTCAATACATGATGGGAATTGAATAGAGCTCAGTGTTTGCGTATACTCCATTGTTTTTCCTCTTAAAACAAGGCATGCCCAAAATCTGGCTCGTTGGCTCATCATTAACCAGACCTTGTCTCGTTTCATATGCAGCCTCCAATTCAATTTCTTTGTCTTCACATCACTTATCCAACTCTATATAATCTTCACAAACATCACCATTTTCAAGAGCTGCCTCTTTCTCTTTAGTAAATAAATAATAGTTAAAGAGTATAGTTAGCTAGGCTTAGCTCTTAGTAAACACAACCTGCCATGGCCATCAATGCATTTCCAACCATTGACAAGTGCGCATCAATAGGTCGAGAGAAGCACACTGTGGTCGCTGATTTGGATGGAACTTTGCTTCGAGGCCGCAGCTCGTTCCCTTACTTTGCTCTAATTGCATATGAAGTTGGTGGGGTTTTGAGGCTCCTTTTCTTGCTTTTAGCCTCACCAATCGCGGGACTTTTGTATTACTTTGTCTCCGAATCCGCAGGGATCCAAGTTCTTATTTTTGCTACATTTGTTGGAATGAAAGTGTCCGATATTGAGTCTGTGGCACGAGCTGTGCTGCCAAAATTTTACTCCAGTGATCTCCACCCTGAGTCCTGGCGCGTGTTCTCTTCCTGTGGGAAACGGTGCGTTCTCACGGCGAATCCGAGGATCATGGTGGAAGCATTTCTGAAAGATTTCTTGGGAGCTGACATGGTTGTTGGCACGGAGATTGAAAGTTATGGAGGAAGAGCAACTGGGTTTGTTCGTCGTCCGGGAGTGCTTGTTGGGAAGAAGAAGGCTGATGGGCTTCAGAAGGCATTCGGAGAGGCGCAACCAGAGATTGGCCTCGGTGATAGGCATACGGATATACCCTTCATGGCCATGTGCAAGGTTAGTGAGCATGCAACTTCGAATGAAATTTAAGCAGCTAGTCAACATAAAATTATATGTATAGAGACAAACGAAAGGTAGCTAGGTTATTAATAAAATTATTTAAGACCTAAAATATATACAATCACAACCAAAATATATATATGTCAAGTAATCAAAACACTTGTACCTTTTGATTAGAGTTTTAAAAAAAAAAAATATGAATGATTGTGCATATCATTTATGGATAAAAAAAAAAAAGTTGTGTCACTCTCACCTAACTATTTCGCTAGCTATAGGAACTTAGAGAGACCCCTAATTTTGGTCAAAGTACTTTACTCCCAACTTTGCATTTAGTAACGTTCAGGCACCCAATTTCAAACAAGCATTGAAAAACTGCAACTCTACAAGTGCATTATTAGCTTTATTGATATTTCCAATATTATTTAAATATCCCTTATTTAAATAATACAAAGTTTGGAGTAAAATACTTTGATCAAAATTAGGGGTCCCATGTTTGTTCCCCTTTCTTCATGCTATTATCTTTGACAAAATTATTAGTGTCAAACATATAATTAAAGTGTTCCTACAAGCAACAAACAAATCGTTTCGCACTGATCTTTTTATAATTATAATTAAACCACTTGTTCTCATTATATATATATTTTTTATCTTTTTAATTTGTAAAATTAACTTACTAGCAACTCCTTGAAAACACAGGAAGGTTACATTGTACCGCCCAATCCAGAAGTTAGGGCAGTAGCAAGGGAGAAGCTCCCGAAACCAATCATCTTCCATGACGGCAGGCTCGTCCCAAAGCCAACACCGGTTATGGCGTTGCTCATCATTCTCTGGATCCCCATAGGCTTCTTGTTAGCCTGCTTGCGTATCGCCGGCGGGGCTCTCCTCCCCATGCCAATGGTCTACTACGCCTCCTGGGCACTTGGCGTTCGTGTCACCATCAAAGGCACCCCACCTCCCCCTGCCAAGAAATCAGCCAATCAATCTGGCGTTCTCTTTGTCTGCTCTCACAGAACTTTATTGGACCCAGTCTTCCTATCCATTGCTCTCGGCCGTCCAATCCCTGCAGCGACCTATTCAGTCTCTCGACTCTCAGAAGTCATCTCTCCCATCAAAACTGTTAGACTTAGCAGAGACCGAGACACGGATGCATCAATGATAAAGAAGCTACTCGAAGAAGGTGACCTTGCCATATGTCCCGAGGGAACTACTTGTAGGGAACCATTTCTTCTGAGGTTCTCTGCATTGTTTGCTGAACTAACCGACGAGCTCGTGCCAGTAGCTATGGTGAACCGTATGTGTATGTTTCATGGAACCACCGCGAGGGGATGGAAAGGGATGGACCCGTTTTACTTCTTCATGAACCCTAGCCCGGCTTATGAAGTAACGTTCCTCAACAAGTTGCCACGGGAGCTAACGTGCGGTGCAGGAAAGTCTAGCCATGAAGTAGCAAATTACATACAAAGAGTGATTGCTGCAACTCTTTCGTACGAATGCACAAACTTTACCAGGAAAGACAAGTACAAGGCACTTGCTGGGAACGATGGAACCGTGCAGGTTGGGAAACCTTTGGTCCAACCCAACAAAGTAATGTGATGCTAGTTTGCTAATTTTTCTCTTCCGAAACTAAGTACCTCCATGCTAGTTTTTTAATTAATAAGGAATATGTTAAAAATGTACCATTTTCGAGTACCTACAAGCAGATCAGGTGTAATGGAAGATACTGCTTTTGGAAACAGTAATTGTCACGGCTTCATTGCTTTTTTTTTTTTTTTTTCATTGGTCTTTCTATTTCATGATTCAAGGCAAAGCATCTCATGTTTAAGGTTAAATGCTACAAATATTGAAATATCCACATTTTTTAAGCAGATAACATTCTTCTACAGGAGAAACGATTTATTTTTGCTTAATTTTAAAGAGGCAAATGACTATTTTGTTCAGATAATTATGCTCCTAATTTTCTGATTACAAATTGTTTAGTGATTAAATATGTAATCTAATGGGCTATGGAGTATTTGAAAATTGTTGATATAAAAGAAATCCTTTGCATAAAGTGTATCTAAGTATGGAATACTAAAACTATTCAAATTAATCTTGCATCAAATATATATAATAATTAATACCATGTTATGAATCATGATTATACTTAATTTTAATTAAATTTTTTAATTGATTAATTCAAACTTATTATTATTATTATTTCATAAGAATGTTGCTATTAACTTTACGTGGCAAGTGTGAGGGTCGACAGAGCACGGTGAAAAGCGCAAGTGTGTTTGAATTTAGATGATAATCAACCTTAACTAAACAAACTCAGCGAGTCATACGTTGTTGCCATTGGCGACTAGAGCAAATCACCCCGCCTCTCTCTCCATAGTCCATCCATCTTCTTCTTTCTTTGTTTAATTTTCTGTAAATTAATTTACATTTCTTTTCGATTGATATCCTTTGTTTCTCCATTGTGTAGTTAATCAAGGGAAGAACAACGTAACACAGTATTTGACGTATATAGACAATGGCATCTTCATCAAGAGCGTCAATTTCGTCAAGTATAGGAGACTCGGCTGAGCTGGAAGGCAATCTGACTCTTAGCGATCGCTTAAAGGCTTTCAAGAGCACTAACTTTGATCCTGATGCCTATGTCACTTCCAAATGCCAGCACATGAATGAGAAGGTTTCTCCTAATTGAATTTGTTACATATATGCATATATACATTGTCAATACTGTGTCTTCTGACTTGTATGAATCGGAGCTTTAAAAATGCACGAGGTTAAACCCTTTTTGTATTGCGCTATGCTGACAGGAAATAAGGCATTTGTGCGCTTACCTTGTTGAATTGAAGAGGGCTTCTGCTGAGGAAATGCGTAGATGTGTTTATGCTAATTATTCGGCTTTCATACGGTGAGCAAATCTCATCAGCTTATATGTTGAGTGACTTAATTCCTTGCTTAATGCTTGTTAATTAGCTTTTGCTTTTTACGTGTAAACTCTTGAAATAGCCGAATAACCTGATCATGGTGCATTATAATTCGACACACGACATTTTTATATATATATATTTGAAAATGAATTAAAAAATGTAAGGGGTCAGAAATATTTTAATATTGGTAGAAATTATTAATAAAATTTGCTGACTTTATGAGACTCTTAACGAAATTACATCTTATAAGTACTTCCAGTGTCATCTTAGTTTTTGATGAAAACCATTTACGGATTTGATACTTGAATTTGTCAACGTTATCACTATACAGTAACTAAGCAATATAATAGAGCTTGCAATATGCCCTTTTATCAGCTTGTCAAGAATGTTATGCACAAGCGGAAGCGATAACCAACCAAACAACCCAAAATGCACAACCACAACTATGCCAGATAATTGAATATAATAGCAACTAAAGAGGCAACCAATCAACCACAATGCAGAAATAGAAAACACACCAGGATTTAACGAGGTTCGGTATTAGTACCTACGTCCTCGGGCGCCGCTGAAAAAACTTTCCACTATCTTCAAAGAGAATACAAACTTTTTGGGCCACAATACAAATACCACAACTATTGGGTCAAACTGCAATTACCCAAATAGTTGGGCCAAACTGTAATTACCCAAACAATTGGGCAATACTACAAATACCCAAAACAAAGGGAGAAAAAGCAAATATTACAAACTTTAAAGTCCTTAATGAAAGGCCCTTAAACTAAGAGGTCTTATATGTGAGACCTTACAAATAGAGGGGGGTGAAGGATATTTCACTTGGGACACAAAATAATTTCCCATATGGCTTATTTTATAAGAGCCATATGAAACCCATTTTTGGAGGCTCACCGATGTGGGATTTCATATGAGCCAAAAATAACAAATCTCCACCTTGGCGAATATGCCAACCCACCACAAAACTCTTCTTTTTCCCATATTCTCTATCACAACTGCAATGCCTTCAAATGCGCCCAATAGCGCGGTCAAACTTGTACAATGTTGATCAAGTCCAAACAATGACTAAACTTGATCGCTGTCACAACCTTAGTCAACATATCTGCGGGATTCTCGGCAGTCTCAATCTTCTGAAGTAAGATTCTTCCTTCATCAATGATCTCCCGCACAAAATGATACCGAACATCAATATGTTTTGTACGAACATGGAACACTGGATTCTTCGCTAAGTGGATAGCACTCTGACTGTCAGAATAAAGAGTAATCTTCTTCTGCCCAATTCCCAATTCATCCAGCAATCCCTGTAACCAAATATCTTCCTTCACAGCCTCTGTCATAGCCATATACTCTGCCTCCGTAGTAGACAAAGCCACTGTAGACTGTAAAGTAGACTTCCAACTCATTGGTGCTCTTGCAAGAGTAAACACATAACCGGTTGTCGACCGACGTTTATCCAAATCACCAGCATAATCTGAATCAACATAACCAATAGCATACTGACCATATGTATCATCTCTCTCAAAGACTAAGCCAACATCCACGGTTCTCAACAAATATTGTAGAATCCATTTCACTACTTGCCAATGTCCTTTACCAGGATCATGCATATACCTGCTCACAACTCCAACTACATGTGAAATGTCGGGTCTTGTACACACCATAGCATACATCAAGCTACCAACTGCATTAGCATACGGAACTCGAGACATATACTCTCGTTCCTCATCTATACTAGGAGATAAAGATGCAATGAGTTTCATATGAGGAGCAAGTGGGGTACTTACAGGTTTAGACTGCTCTGTAATGTCAAACCGCTGTAATACCTTCTTCAGATACTGCTTCTAAGTCAAACAAATCTTGCTTCTCCCTCTATCTCTGCTAATCTCCATGCCAAGAATCTTCTTAGCTTCACACAAATCTTTCATCTCAAACTCTCGATTCAACTGAGTCTTCAACTTTGTAATTTCTTCGACATCCGTCGAAGCTATCAACATATCATCAACATACGAGAGTAGATAAATGAAAGAACCATCACGTAGCCTCCGAAAATACACACAATTATCAAATTTGCTTCTTGTGTACCTCTGACCCATCATAAACCGATCAAATCGCTTATACCACTGTCTGGGAGATTGCTTCAAATCATAAAGCGATCTTTTCAGTTTGCAAACCAAATTTTTCTTATCAGTAACTTTGAATCCCTCTGGCTGAGTCATATAGATTTCCTCTTCCAAGTCACCATGTAAAAATGCAGTTTTTACATCCAATTGAACTAGTTCCATATTTATCTGAGCTACCAAGGCCAATATAATTCTAATGGAAGAATGTTTCACAACTGGAGAAAATACCTCATTGTAGTCAATTCCTTCCCTCTGAGCGTAGCCTTTAGCCACCAACCTTGCCTTGTAGCGGACATCATTCTTGTCAGAAAATCCATCTTTCTTTACATATACCCATTTGCACCCAATTACCTTTTTACCCTTCGGTAGTTGAGCTAGCTCCCAAGTTTCATTCTTCTGAAGAGACTGCATCTCTTCGCTCATAGCTGTCTTCCACTCATCAACTTCAGAACATCTGACTGTCTCTCTATAAGTGGAAGGAACATCAGCATCTACAATTGGAAGTGTATAGGCCACCATATCAGCAAATCGAGCAGGTCTGCGAATCTCACGTCATGGCCTATTAACTGTAATAGATTCTTGTTGCTGTTGGGGTTCCTGAGTAGAACCCTCACCATCATCTCCCAAATCCTCCTCTGTCACAGGAGTATCAACATTTGTCTCAACAGATCTAACTGGGTTCAATGTCGTTGTTTCAAACTCCACCTGCTGCTGAGTATGCTCCACCTGCTGTGGAGTACCATTCACCTTTGTCTGGTTTTCTGATTTCTTCAACATTGAAGACTCATCAAATGTCACATCTCTGCTGGATACAATCTTCCTCGAACTAGGACACCAAAGATGATATCCTTTTACTCCTGAAGCAAATCCCAAGAAAATCGCTTTCTTGGCTCTAGGATCCAGCTTAGATTCTTTCACATGATAATATGCAGTAGAACAAAAAATATGTAAAGAATCATAATCAGAAACAGGTTGTCCATACCATACCTCCAATGGAGTTCTATCACCAATAGCAGCTGAAGGTAGACGATTAATGAGATGACACGCATAAGTCACAGCCTCAGCCTAAAATTATTTGCCCAACCCAGCATTGGACAACATACACCGAACTTTCTCCAGCAATGTCCGGTTCATGCGTTCTGCCACCTCATTCTGCTGCGGTGTACCTCTAACAGTAAAATGACGTACAATACCTTCATCTTGACACAATTTCAAAAACTGATCACTGCAATACTCACCACCATTATCTGTTCTGAGATGCTTGATCTTCTTGCCAATTTGTGTCTCAATCATCTTTTTCCATTTAAGGAAAGCACGAAGTACATCATCTTTTGATTTCAAACAGTACATCTAAGTTCTTCTGGAAAAGTCATCAACAAAAGTAACAAAGTAGTGCCTACCTCCAATCGATGCTGTTTTGGTAGGTCCCCACACATCTGAGTGAACATAATCAAGAATACCCTTGGTATTATGAATAGCGGTGCCAAATTTCACTCTCTTCTGCTTTCCCAGAACACAATGCTCACAGAAATCCAGCTTGCAGGTCTTTGCACCTTTCAATAAGCCTCGTTTCACCAAACTGAATAAGGCTTTCTCACCTGTATGTCCCAAACGCATATGCCACAATCTCGTGATCTCTGAATCTGCATCATTATCAGAAACCATAGCAGCTGATCCAATAACCGTATTACCATTATAGTAATACAAGTTGTTCCTCCTAGTGCCTTTCAATACCACAAGAGCGCCTGAAGTGACCCTCAAAATACCATCTCTAATAGATATACCACAGCCTTTAGATTCTAAGGCTCCCAAAGAGATGAGATTCTTCTTCAACTTCGGTACATACCGAACATCTGTCAGAACTCTAGTCAGTCCATCATGATTCCTCAAACGGATCGAACCTATCCCAGCAGTATGACAAATATCATCATTGCCCATATATACAACTCCACAATTAAGCTCTTCAAACTGAAAGAACCAATCCCGATGCGGACACATATGATAAGTACAACCCGAATCCATAATCCGCTCATCAGAAACAGAAGTGGATGGATGACCAACTAGACAAATATTTGAATCACTATCATCCTCACGCTCAACACCACATGCATCAGAAACAGTCTTGCCCTTATCTTTCTTTTTCAACTTAGGACAATCTTTCTTCCAATGCCCTTTCTCACGACAAAAGGCACACTCATCTTTTCCTAATCTACCCCTCGACCAAGATTTTCCCCTTTTTCCTGGTTTCCTATTATGACTACGCCCTCTCACTGTCAATGCATCTACTGACTCATCCCTATGTTCCCTTTGATCTTTCTTACGAATTTCATAATTCAACAAAGCAGAACAGACTTCTTCAAAAGACAGTTTATCTTTCCCATGGATAAGAGTAATGCACAAATGATCTAATTCATCCGGAAGTGAGCCAATCAATAGCATAGCCTTAATTTCATCTTTGAAGGTTTCATCTAAGTTTAACAAATCAGCAATTAACTTATTAAACTCATCAATATGAGAACTGATGCTCGTACCTGGTTTCAACTGGAGACGGAACAATCTCTTCAATAGATACAGCCGATTCTCATTGCTTTTCTTCATATATTTGTTCTTCAGCGCCTTCCACAATTTGCTTGCAGATGTCTCCTTAGTGAACGGATACTTTTGTTCTCTACACAAGCAAGAGCGAATCAACCCACAAGCTTTTATATTCAGCCTATCCCAATCTCTTGCACTGATATCTTCTGGTTTTGTTTCTTCCAAAACAATATCCAAATCCTGCTGATACAACCCGTCCAACACCTCACTCTGCCATAAGCCGAAATTATTTCGGCCATCAAATTTTTCAACATCTATTTTTGCATTTGTCACAGTCACTGTCTTCTCAGATACAGTAGACGATGAAGCCATTACAACCTCTCACAAATAAGCTCGATACACAAATCACCAATAACCAAGCTCCAATAAACTATTATATTCAATAACTAGCAACCCAAAATCAACAGCCCAGAATAGTAGCAAGTGCTTCAAAGAAATAGCCACTAACTACCCAAAACCTTCGGCTCTGATACCAATTGTTATGCACAAGCGGAAGCGATAACCAACCAAACAACTCAAAATGCACAACCACAACTATGCCAAATAATTGAATATAATAGCAACTAAAGAGGCAAACAATCAACCACAATGCAGAAATAGAAAACACACCAAGATTTAACGAGGTTCGGTATTAGTACTTACGTCCTCGGGCGCCGCTGAAGAAACTTTCCACTATCTTCAAAGAGAATTACAAACTTTTGGGCCACAATACAAATACCACAACTATTGGGCCAAACTGCAATTACCCAAATAGTTGGGTCAAACTGTAATTACCCAAACAATTAGACAATACTACAAATACCCAAAATAAAGAGAGAAAAAACAAATATTACAAACTTTAATATCCTTAATGAAAGGCCCTTAAATTAAGAGGTCTTATATGTGAGATCTTACAAATAGAAGGGGATGAATGATATTTTACTTGGGACATAAAATAATTTTTCATATGTCTTATTTTATAAGAGCCATATGAAACCCATTTTTGGAGGCTCACCGATGTGGGATTTCATATGAGCCAAAAATAACAAAGAATGCTATACAAAGGTCTCACGATCGTAAGTTATGCTCTATCTATATATATGATGCTTACATTTGCAGCACATCAAAGGAGATTTCAGTTCTTGAGGGTCAGCTCCTTTCCATGAGAAATCTCTTATCTACCCAATCAGCTGTAGTTCATGGTCTATCGGAAGGCATCAAACTTGAATCCTTGTCCGCCGCTTTTGGAGACGCAATGGATGAAGACATATTAAGCATTGACAGTGAGGGGCTTTCAAATTTGGAAAATTGGTTAGTAGAATTTCTAGACACTCTTGAAGTTCTGTTGGCCGAACGGAGAGTAGATGAAGCTTTGGCTGCATTGGATGAAGGACAAAGAATAGTGAAAGAAGCTAAAAGCAGGCGTACAATGAGCCCAACCGCATTTTTTACACTTCAGGCCGCCATCTCGGAGCAGAGGCAAAAGCTAGCTGATCAACTTGCAGAGGCTACTAACCAACCTTCTACTCGCGGTGTAGAGCTTCGAACGGCTGTTTCAGCTCTGAAGAAACTTGGAGATGGCCCACGTGCCCATACTTTGCTACTCAATTCTCACCGCCAGAAGTTGCAACGCTACATGCAGAGTATTCGCCAATCAAGTACTCTGAGTGGAGGAGCATTAACTGCTACACTTTCACAGCTTGTTTTCTCAACCATTGGACAAGCCGCAAGAGATTCCTTAGCAGTTTTTGGAGAGGAGCCTGCATATTCTTCTGAGCTTGTCACCTGGGCAGTCAAAGAGACTGACGCATTTGCTCTTCTCCTCGAGAGACATATTCTAGCCTCATCAGCAGCTTCAGGGGTTCTGAGAGTTGTCACTGAAAGCGTTCAGATATGCTTGGGACACTGCTCTTTGTTAGAAGCTGGCGGACTCGCCCTCTCTCCTGTCTTATTGAGACACTTTAGACCCTGTGTTGAGCAGGGATTGACAGCTTACTTGAAAAGAATTGAACAAAGCAGTGCCGCACAAGCCGCTGCAGACGACTGGTTGCTCGTTTATCCGTCAGCCATTGCACGTCCTTCATCTTCTACGGCGTCTCTCAATAGCACAGTTGTCTCGCAGCCCATGCTTTCAAGCAGTGGTCACAGATTCAATTCACTTGTTCAGGTAATTACTTTTTGTCCTCAGAATTTCTTTCTCATGGAATCAGTATATCGATATTGATTTGATCAGAGATCTTGGAACTTTGAATAAGTTTGGCAGCAATTACGAAATCTTGGCGATCTTCTCCATCTAATGATTTGGGACTCCACTTTGAAATCATCCAACCTGCACCGAACCCTGAGTATATGCTTCAATAGGAATCACAGAAGAGTAAAGTGATAAAATAGAAACTTCTACATTACATAGTCCATCTTAGGGATTCAAGACTTACTGGTTAAGTGACTTTTGCATCAGATGCTTCCAAAATTAGTACCATTTGATTAGTTGAATTTAATAATGGGCTATTGATGACATTCCAACCTTCCTTCTGTCTCCTTTCGGAACCTATTCGAAAGAGAGTGCAATACTTTTTTTTTTTTACCGTGAGGATCTGAATGCCCCACATTCAAGCCCATGTTGCCTTATTTAAAGTCTCTCTGTTGTTAGAAATGTTATTTGCCAGTTTTCTCTTAGCCAGCGGCAGTGCTCTATATATGCTCGAATTAGAAGCTTATTTGGCTTCCTTGTCTAATCCGTCTCCTGGATTCAGGAATTACTGGAGGATATTGCGCCACTTGAAAACCTTCAGCTAAATGGTCCAGCATTGGAAGGAGTTTTACAAGCATTCAACTCTTATGTCAATCTGTTGATAAATGCACTGCCAGGTTCAACGGAGCATGAAGAGAACTTGGAAGGTTCTTTTCATAAAATTGTACGAGTGGCAGAGACTGAAAGCCAACAAATGGCTTTACTAGCTAATGCATCACTTTTAGCAGATGAGCTGCTACCCCGTTCAGCAATGAAGCTTTTGCCACCGAGCCAGAATAAAATGGATACGACTCCAAGAAAAGCTTCAGACAGGCAGAACCGTTTTCCAGAGCAAAGGGAGTGGAAGAAGAGGCTTCAACGGTTTGTTGATCGGTTGCGAGATAGCTTCTGCAGACATCATGCCCTTGAACTCATCTTCACTGATGAAGGCGAAATCCGTCTCAATGCATTTATTTACATAAGTATGGATGAGCATCCGGAAGAGCCTGAATGGTTTCCATCTCCAATTTTTGAGGTACTCTACTCTAGTTTAGATGCTTAAAGAAGGTGCTTGCATATTGTATGACACAGTTACTTATTGTGGAAACTCCAATACTTAAAAAACAAAAAAGATTGACTACATAGCCTACTCTTAGTTATATATGGTTTGCTCGGTGTCGTCAAGATCATTGTAAAATTTAACTTGATTACAACTTTTATATTGTGGTTTTACTGATCAATTATATTGTTGATATCTTCTGCTTTTGTTGTTGCCTCAACCTGAGGTGAGGCAACCCTCAAAACAAGATGCAAGGATGCAGTAAGAAGCAAATCCTATCATAATCAAATATGGTATTTTGCATTCTGGTTCAGCAGGATGACTTGACATGCTATCATACTTTGATGCCATCCACTTATAGACATGGGAATCTTGTGTCTTGCGTTCGTTAAAACCCTATGAAGAATTACTAACTTAATTAACTCAATTCAGGAACTTTTTTCGAAATTGACTCGGATGGCAACCATTGCAGCTGATATGTTCGTGGGGAGGGAAAGGTTTGCAACAATTCTATTGATGAGACTGATGGAGACGGTGATCTTGTGGCTTTCTGATGATCAAAGCTTTTGGTTTGAGATAGAGGAGGGGCAAAAGCCTTTGGGTCCTCTTGGATTACAACAGGTGCATTTGAAAACAATATGTCGTTATTGCATTCACTAAGTCCATTAGCTATCTTATTGTCGATAATTGAATTCTTTTGAGCAGATTGTTGTTGTTTATGCAGTTTTATTTGGATATGGAGTTTGTGATGCTATTTTCATCACAAGGCCGTTATTTATCACGCCACTTGCAACAAGTCATTAAAAACATTATAGCTAGAGCTATTGATGCTGTAGCTGCTAGTGGATTAGATCCCTACAGGTAAATCCCGCAGAAAGACTACTATAAAACTCTTTTGGATAGCCATATTTTCCTCTTTTTTTTTTTTTTTTAGTGTCTCGTAGAATGTAAAAAACCTTATTGCATGCTCGTTTTTATTTGAAAACAGAAAAACATATAGATAAGGTACAAGTTCAACGATGCATTATTTTCAAAAAAAGTTTTATTTTATAAAAGAAAGAGCAAAAAGTTATTTTCTTTATTTTTTCACGTGCTCCTTACTTTCTTTATCCATTCTTACTACACATTATAAAAGATATTCATAAATAAATCCTTTTTTTAATTTTATACACAAGTTTTTTAAAACAAAAACACAAAAATCATAACCAAATACAAATGAACAAGCGATTTTAAGCTACCTGCTTATCTTACTAGCCGCTGTGCAGGGATGTTTTTTGAAGTATTATACGATCAGAGTATCTCTTTCTGCTTGATATAGTCTGACAAATCTTATTTTGACAGTATATTGCCTGAGGATGACTGGTTTGCTGAAGTTGCTACAATAGCGATAAAGATGATAACCGGTAAAGTGGACTATGGAAACGTTGAACGAGATGTTACCAGCCCTACTGCATCTGTTTCCATGTGATCACTCATATCCATGGGCTTAACTAGACCTCAGCCACTGTCACTGTAAACCTGCATTCTACTTAACTTGTAGGGTAGTCTTAACTTTTGCTCCAAGGGACCATGTTAAACCGTTGAACATTATATAGATTTACTTATAATTGTGTCTTAAATGATTTTTACATAGTTTTTTATAGAATTTACCATTTTTTAGAAGATATACACAATCTTCAACAAGACTTATACAACTTTTGAGGGCTTAATATGTGCTATTAGGATCTCATTTTAAAACTATTCTAACATGAATCATAGGAATCACCATTCGATGTATGAATTAGGAAGCTTCTAATCTCAAGAGTCCAGTCCCGGTTATATTTTTGGCCTTGAATGTGCGGAGAGAATCACCCATAACCACTTATGAGGCGACTCTGTGTAACATAAAAAGTGCTAATGTTTGTTGTCAATCGATGGAATGCCATTATGTTTTCTACACCATGTAAATAAGAGATGCTTTTTATTATCTTTTTCCCTTGTAGATCTTGTTGATCAATGGTTGATCTTTTGAATTTTTTTTTTGTTTTATATGCTCAAACTGTTAATAGCCTTGTAAAACAAAAAGGAGTACTCCGTCTTTAATGGGATTTTATTTCCTTCATTTTCCTCCCAACACTTAGAAAAAATGTTTGAAGTTTCGCGTTTAACTTTGTCCACTTTTCTCTAGCTATCCTAGCGTGAATCTTTAATGAATTATTTCTTTCTTTCCTCCGACACAAAATCATTATCATAGTTAAACTAGAATTGGGTTGTGGCGATAAATCAGAGTTATTGCGGGAGCAAAACATGCATGCCAAGAAAGTGATGCCATTTCCTCGAAAAGAATCATGTATAGCTTCCTCCTTTCAGTGCCCATAATGACTCATTTCACAAGGTTTGATTTTTTTTTTTTCAATTTTTGTTACCATCTCAGATTTAAGGTTATTTTAATTTCCTTGGTACCAGTAGCAGTGAAAATGAATAATACTATTCATTTCAAATATTTATCTTAAATCATATGAAATTGAATAATAATTGTTAAGTAGATTGTGTGATATAATAAATGCCTCTGATAGTTTTAAATTAATTGTAATGCTACTCATACAAACTATTTACACAAACTCACATATACAAACTGATGTAGCATCCCTGTATGATCGTCACATCACATATGTTAATTAACATCATTTATTATTAATATATATTTATCAAATCACCGTATTTATTTATCAAATCACATTATGCTACGTCAGTTTGTATGGATGAGTTTGTATAAGTAGTTTGTAAGAGTAGTATTACTCTTTATATAAAAATTTAGAATATGTAGCTTTATTTGTTACAAAAAAAATTTTGGAAGCCATAGTAGACATGGGTGCACGGGTAGGAGTGTACTGAAGGCATGGAGTTGGACCATTCTATAGCGATCTTGACATTGTCCAGATAGCGTCAAAGATTCCACATCTTTCAATTAAGATCCAGCTCCGATTATATTAGAATAGTACTTCCATTCATCTTTTGGCCTTCAAATTTTTCTCCAAACACGCCAAAGTATCGTAATCATGTCCTTTCAAGTATGCACATGACAATAAGAACCTTCTTGAAGTTCCAAAACGTACAGAGAAACCCTTCTTGGGTGAATAAACAAGGGCAGCAACTCTGCTCTTTGATGTCAGAACATAGAAGTTATTAAAGTACAGCAGGACCATTAGTAATCTAAGAACATGGAAGTTGTCAAAACCTTTACTTGCTTCCTTGAGAGAAGCATCTGTTATCTATTAGTAAAAAATTGGCCAGTTAACTGTTATCAGTATCAAAGAGTATCAAATCATGTGATAATATATTCTTATTTCAGGAAGCTGGAAGGCTGGCCGTGCATTAGGTACTTCAGTTTGTTACTACTACAGTGGAAGTGCAGCTTCTTAGGGTAGATGTCTTGGATTCTTTTGAACATCATGGAAAGAGCTGGCTATTAATTTAATCATTTTGCAATATTGGGTAAAGAAATTTTCTGTTATTTGGTAGAATAATAAAATGTGGAAACTGTGATCTCTATTGACCACTTTAACCAAAACCAAGGACAACATGATTCAGACACACTAATGCTTTTCAGCATTACATACAATAAAGGGGAAAGATAATAAAAAAGAAAAAGCAAAAACAAAAATATCTTTGACTAACTTGGCGCTTACTCCTTTATTTTAGTCCCAAAAATGTGCAGCTAATTTGATGTCCAACCACCACCTGTCAATTTCTTACTTTTCTATTGAGATCCCCGGAAATACTAGTTGAGGGATACCTCATTTTAGCTGTCCACTGCAAAATGGGTTGTCAGTGGCTCTTAGTTGTTGCAGTATTCACTATCATTACACTTGGAGATGGAAAGATCAAGATCACTGCTGGTGGCGTATGCAACCCCAATGACCTGAAAGGTCTAAGCAGCTTTAAAGCTGGCATTCACACTGACACATCTGGCCGGTTAGCCAAGTGGGTTGGGCAGAGTTGTTGCAGTTGGGAAGGTATTTCCTGCAATAACAACACTGGAAGAGTTACAGAAATCCACCTCCCAGGATTCATCTCCACAGATGATTTTGTGTTTCAGTCCCAGATGGCAGGAGGGCTGTCTCCTTCAATAACACTTCTCACCTCTCTTGAGGTCCTTGATCTTGGTGAACTCATTGGTCTTGGAGGAACAATCCCACCATCGATTGGTCTCCACCTTCAGAATCTTCAGAAGCTCCATCTATATGGCAACAAGTTAAGTGGGCCAGTACCAGACAGCATTGGCAAGCTGTTGAATCTTAAAGAACTTCACTTGCATGAGAATAGATTATCTGGGACTATCCCTCCAAGTTTGGGCGACCTCAAAAATCTGAACGAGCTGCTTCTGTATGCAAATCAATTTACTGGTAAGATACCTGATTCATTGACAAGCTTGACAAGTCTTGTACGTTTGGATCTTCATAGCAATTATCTGAATGATCAGATACCAGAAAAGATTGGTGAACTGCAGGTATTGGAAGAACTTGATTTCTCAAGCAATCTCTTAAGAGGAAAAATCCCAACTTCATTGACCAAATTGAGTGCCATTAAAGTCTTATACTTGGACAGCAACCATCTTGAGGGGGAAATACAATTTCCATCTAGTTATGGTCAAATGCTTTCCCTGGGCTTCCTGAGACTGCAGAACAACAATCTAACTGGAAGGATACCACCAACTATTGGGTATCTTGTGTCCCTCCAGAGAGTCTCCCTAGCAAACAACAAGCTCGAGGGAGAAATTCCTGCTAGTTTGGGCAATCTACAAGATTTGACAGAGTTATATCTTAATGGCAACAGGTTATCTGGCCGCATACCAAAGTCAATTGGTCAACTCTCTCGCCTCTTGTTCTTAAGTGTTTCTCATAATTTGATTCAGGGACCATTGCCTAACGAGATGTCTTCCCTCCAGAATCTTCAGACAATTGATCTGTCATTCAACCTTTTGAAACTCTCCTCCATCCCAAGATGGCTAGCAGAATTGCCTTCTCTTTCCCGTATATACTTGGCAGAATGCGGAATCGAAGGTGAAATCCCAGAGTTCTTGAGAACTACTCCAAGTCCAATACAGGAACTGGACTTATCAATCAACCATCTCACTGGAAGCATTCCAGGATGGCTTGGAAGCCTCAGTCGGCTATACTCTCTGAATCTCTCCAGAAATTCACTTGTTTCAAACATCCCTGCGACGATTACCAACTTACGAGACTTGGGGGTGCTTGATCTTCATTCAAACAAGCTAACAGGCTCCATAAGTCGGGTATTTGAGATAGAGAAAAGGTTTCCTGATGGTTCACTGGCGTACATTGATCTCTCAGAGAACCGCTTCTCAAGTGGAATAGAGCTAATAGGTGAAGGAGCACAAACTGCTATTCAGTTTCTCAACTTATCACATAATTTTCTACCAGGAAGGTTACCCATTTCAATAGGGAGATTGAAATCACTGAGAAGTCTAGATTTGAGCTACAATAAGTTGGGTTCTGAATTGCCCAACACTCTAGCAAATGAAAGCCTTTTAGAGACACTGAAGCTGCAAAAAAACCAGTTTACTGGTAAAATCCCGAGTGAGTTTTTGAAGCTAAGAAAGTTGAAGGAATTGGATTTGTCAGACAATCTTTTGGTGGGGGAAATACCTGCAGGTGAACCTCTCAGCAAATTTCCTCAGAGCTCCTTCTCTGGAAACAGAGGTTTATGTGGCAAACCTCTCAATAACCCTTGTAAGATTCGCGATGTAGTTCATGCCCTTCGAAACTAAAAAATCCCGGTAAATTGATGTAAAAGCTTCTCAAATTACTTGAGTTAGGCCATTGTCTTATTAAGAATGATCCTTAGTTCTGAAATTATCTGATCCAAATTACTGGCTTATTACGCTAAGCAAATGCACAAGTTCAATGAAGTAAACATATTTTAAAAATAAAATAAAATAAAATCATCTGCAGCTGCAAGGACATGGAAACTCGTATTTAACACTTTTATCTTGTGATATCCATTTGTCCCATTTCTATTTTTACCTTTCGAATCAAGTCAATACACTATTTTTCGTTTTCGAATCATGTCAATATCCTATTTTTTGTTCTTATCGTTAATTACCAGGAGATGCTATTATTCGTCCTATGTAAAAGAACACCGAAATCGAGCAGAGCATGTCCTGGCCCCTGCTGCTATTCAATTCAAGACTTTTTTCTTTCAAAAGGGCGAATCATTGGTTTCTCTTTATTATCTTGGAACACACATTCCGCTAAAACAGCATTTTTATGTGCCTAACTCTTTTTCTATCATGATACCATAACATTGATTTGGAAAAAAATTCATTGAATTCCATTTGTGGGGAAAAAAGTGGGACCTGGCCTCTGTTAATGGAAATGAAGAGGCTATTCCAGAACAGAGCCTCACAAGATGCAAAAGATATTTCTCCAGAAATTAATCTTTCATTGAGTAACTAGCTTTCAGCCTTGCACTGTTTGAACACCTATAATCAGAGGGCCTCTTCATTGTGCCCCAGTTGTTGGTAATTCATGTAGTCAATACCATTTAACCGTATACAACACAAGATCTGCTCTGGCAACTCTTCAGCTTTGTTCCCCTGTTTGAGATCCAAATATCAAGTACAAAGAAAAAACAAACTTTTATAAGCCAGAATAAAAGACTAATGAACTGATTTTTAACTCAAAAAATATATATATAAATTTATCTTGCTTTGGACAAAAATACTAATAACAATATCTTGCCTGAATCGTGAGGCCAACATCCAAGACACAGTGCTTCAGTCTGTCTAGAAATGTTTCAAAACCTTTCCTAGAAATGTAACTAAATCTGTGCATATCTATATCAATCTCAAAGTAATTCTCTCCCTGTAAAAAAAAAATAAAATAAAATAGAAGGATAGTGGTAAGTCTAAGAAGGAAGAATCCAAAAGATTTAAAAAAAAAAAAAAAAAAGAGTCAAAGGAGAACATATAAAATTTTTAGTGTTTCTATATCCCGTTGCAAACAAATTATCATGGTCTTCCTCACATCAGAGCCCATCATCCAATATCTACACAAAATTAACTCACTTTTGACCAAGAATTCTATAATTTATTAGGCTAATACCTAAAATATTTTTCTGTATAAACTTGAACTTAAAATTTCAGATACACAAAAATTAGCAAGGCCCATTTCTTGTAAGGATTAGTGCCTGTTAGACACCTGAATGCTACTGCCATAATGTAGAAACAATCAAATGGAAAACCTTGGTCAAACTTGAACTATACCACTCTAGATTATTTAATAAATAAAGAAAATAAATTTTCAATTCATACCATTTTGTCTGCAAAAGGAATACTAATTGGTTCTCTTTCAGTGGAGCAAAATGCATACAAATCTTATTCCCCTCATACCAAACCTAACGTCCATTTAATTTGCATTTGCATGAAGGAAAGAATGTGGGGTTAGTATATATATGTATATATTTATTTATATGTATGTATAGAGTTGAAAAGATATGTTGGCAGCATAGATCATGATCACCAAAACAAAAAATTCAAAAATGTCAAATATATATGGACAGTCATTTTTTAAGTAAAACGAATGTAAAAAGAGATGACCAATTAGTTTGAATTATTGACACACACACAACTGATGAGAAATGTTTTATTGAACAGAAAACTGGAATATCTGAAACCTGCTTCGTATTTTCACTCAGACATAATATGTGGACTTGCTTACTATAGACGCTGGTGTGAGGCTACAATATATGAGATTGTGGTTACGAATAGATTATTGCCACAAATCAGAGAAGTCAAAGGAGCTGTGCTTGTGACAGTACAGAAAACTAAATTTTTCACACTGATATAGTTTCAAGAAAACCTGAGTCGGATTTATTCTTACCAAGTAAAACTCATGTTGTGGGCGTGAAAGTACAGGTTTTTCATTGTAAGCCTGCATAAGTTTTCTTTCAGCTGCACCTAAATGAAGATCTTCCACATTTGCAACACGACCCAATATTTTCAACCTTTCCCGAAAAGGTACAATAGTATCTACAGGAAAGCCTTTGACCTTTTCAACTTCATCATCAATTAACCTCTGTTTTGCAAACCATCAAGGCAAAACAATCAGATGGCTTGTAAATCAGCTAGTAAAATGAGATGTGTAAGCACAAAAAGATCTTAGAATTTTAACATCACAAAAGTGAAGAAGCCCTGATTCTCAGATTGGCACAGTGGAAAAATTAATGTGCCAAAATTTCAAAGCCTGTGGCATGCAAATCAAGAATGATTGACCATAAAAGGAGTGTGAGGGTGAATATTTACTCTAGGATTAGTAAGCATTATCATTACTAAAGATGACAGCTGCATGAATAATAGAAATAAAATTGATTAGAGAGGCCCCAACTTACTCTGAGATTTTCTTGAAAATTAGGTGGAAGTTCCTTAGAGTAACTGTCAGAAAGCTTAAAGTACAGAACAAAACTCATTCCTTCACCATCAGTCTCACTTTGAAAAATTGTGGCAGGGTACAAAGGAATCTGTGGAACTTAGAAGAAAGCAGTTAGTACAAAAACACATGATAAAGAAAACAATAAACTATAAAGTAGAAAATTAGAAAACAATAAACTATAAAGTAGAAAATAACTCAGCTTGTGCATAGAAGCATTCATAAGTGACAAGGAGGGATACCTGAACATTTACAACAAGGATAGCTGGGAGTTTCCCATTAGAATTAATAGCAGGAAGTTCCACCAAGCGAGCTATATGATCTATTTTTCGCTGAGTTAAGAAGACATCAACACCAAACGGATAATATGCAGCATAAGTAGGTGCAAAGTCCTTCTTTTTGTCCCTGCAATATAAAGTTCACTAACAAGTTAAATGAGAAAACAAGTTTTGCAAATAGGGGAATCGACTTATTTGAAGTCTCAAATAAAACTTTATAAACTTCATTATTAGTGCTTACTATTGCATCTATAAACATTAATTTAACATAACACAAGTAAATACACATGTACATTGCGTAAAATTCATACACATGGAAATCAGTTAAATTATGTTTCCTTACAGTCTCACCTAAAGTAATTCTCTGCTCGAACTTTAAAAGTATTTGGCTGAATATGTGACCAACTATCAAGCATCTTCTTTTCTATTGGGCAAAAAGGTACTTGAGAACCTGCTATTGGCCTTGACAGAAGCCTCTTTGAAGAAACTGAAATACAATAAGAATAAGTTAAAAACTTAAAAGCACGCATCAAAAAACAGGTTAAAAACAAAAACTCCTTATGGCATTTTTATATTGCCCTTAGTTGTTTAACCACCTGCAACTAATATGACTTATTTGGCAAAGCAGAGATTTGGAATGTAAATATATCCACAGAGCAAAATTGCTCAACACTCAATGGAGATATGTAAAAACTCTACATACTTATCAAACATCAGCCCTTATGCTTGTTAGAGGACCCAAGAAGCACCAATATTAAATTTTAGTCCCTCCAGAAAACTAAATCAGTTATAGGGTAGCAAAATTAATCAGCAAACAGGGAACATGAAATTATCAGTTAACTCTATCTAATGAAGAGTCATAAGTTAGAAATTCAAGAAACGGTTGCAAACATTACGCGTTATCTATGGCTTTGTCCGAATGTTACAATTTTGATAATTTGACAAGAAAAAGACTATTTAACACAAATTCGATAAAACAAACAAACTATTTGCAGCAAGATTACTTAATTTTTTAATATTATGGACATATTATAGTCTTAATATAAAGAAAACAATCAGAGCTCATGCCAGTATTTTCAGAAAATAATAAAACTTCGAAGGTGAAATAAACACTCACACAGGGCAACATTAGGATGTCCATCCCTCCATTTAAAGGAAAGTTTTGAGGTGGCCTTTTTCCATGGCCTTGGCGGACTGGAGCTTAGTGATCTTCTCTTTTCAACTGAGGGGACTGTAGAAGCAAGACAAGGCAAACAATTGGTAGGCAGAATTCCGCAAGCGTCTGTCAATCCTTCATCCTTGCCAGAACCCTCATCAACAGAGGACGAGATCTCATCAAGGAACACAGGTTGCTTTCCTTCATTAGAAGGCCCATCTGATTTTGATTGAGATTCAACATTATCTAAATTGACCTGCATATTTGAATTTTTGCCAACCTCAACAGTATTGCGAGCAGAATTTCCAGCCGACACATTCCCTGGTCTCTGCAACTGGTCACTCAAAGAGGTAGAGTGTATATTGACATTAGCATCCCTTGGGGATGCATTACTCGATCTGGACAATCCTTCAGAGCCATTAACAGATGACACATCTGCAGACCTCAGAGTAAAAATATTTATAAAAATATCAGCTATGTAAGGACAAAATATATCATTTATCAATATGATAGCATCAGATGTCCACAAATATCTCACCATCTTGAACACTCTGGAAATCTTCTTCACCATCAGACTCAAATTTTGCGACTGAATCAAACCAAGCATCATCACTACTTCCTGCAGAAGCCCCCACACGAAATAAAACTAAAAGTTACAGACATAAGTGATAAAGTTTCAAGGTGAAGATTAGCAGCAATATTCATGGTCGATGGTTAATAGAAACAAGAATGACACTGAAGACAATTTTGAATGAGTGAAGACTAGTATATCATGGAAAACTTTGGTCCAAAGTTTAGCATATACTTGAGAAGTATATGTTTCCCTAGAACCAACAAAAGAAAAGAATAATGAAATGGTTGGCCATGATAAATGATTAAGTATGAACCAACAATGATACATTCTTTCCCCTCTTTTCAAATCAACATATAAATATGATTAACATCACTCAATTATATTTGCCTCGTCAAAAACAAATTTTCCTCAAATAAAAATAGCAACACACTACTAACTCCTGCTCAACGGAGATGCCTTCACCAGATTGATTTTTTATAAAACTCCTTGAAGCCAAGCAAGCAAGTTATCTTGCGTCAATGCTACAATCTAAATTAAGAAAAAAAAAATCTAAAGCTGCACTCAGGGCTAACAGAGAGTGATAAAGAACACAGAATAATTATCTCAGCAATGGATCTCTAAAATGGACACTTCACAACATGCAATTCCAAATCTCAATACAATTTTTAGTCCCCAACAAGAAGCAACTAAACAAAACCAGCAGTATCCAAATATAAAATCAGAGCTGTCCATGTCCATCCGTTCAACTATCAGGCTCCACAACCACAATCAATTGAAATCTCTACAATCTCCCTAAAGTGACATGGAGGATGATACACCAAAATAGCCCACTGGCGTTTCTAAACTGACTTAGATTCACTGCCTCATCTTGTAAACTACATTCTCTTATCGCCAGGAAAAGTGAAAAAAACTTCAAATTCAGTAATTTTTGAGGAAAACCAAGTTTATTTTTTTCTATAGCACCAAAACTGTAATCAACAAAAAAAACCCCACTTAAAGAAACCCTTGCTTCACATAAGGATCAGACAGAATATGCCAATCAACCATTGACAGATGTCCTGCTACCTTCCTTCAAGGGAAGAACATCCTTTCCTGATCACATTACAAATAACAGACTTAACTTTCCAAAACAAAAGGCTATCTCCACAGGACCACTTTAACAAGGAGATTCACAACCTGCCAACAATTCCAGAATCCAGAATCTAAACCTCGAACTGAAAACACAAAAATAAGAACACAAACCATCACGAGAACCCACCAAACAAATCAATGAAAAACAAAACACAATGGTGTAATCACCATTTTCCGAACTGAAAACTAAACCAAAAAATAAATAAATAAATAAACTTTGATGGCAAAAACAATCTAGGAAGACAAAGCAAAAGAGAGGGAACGTTCAAAAAAAGACCTTGAAAAGTGGGGGTATGGAAGGACGAATGACGATCAGGTGGTGCAGATGGCCAATCACTCTTGTCCACTGATCCTTCAGATGATAAACGAGAAGACACTCTGTCTCCTTTCTTCCATGTCTTCCTCCTCTTGCGGTTCTTCCTCTTT
>SNVD02012347.1:0-63968 GCA_013180625.2 Boswellia sacra | reverse complement strand
GAACAAATCATAGTAATCTAGTTTTTAAGAATTAATTTTAAAGTGAAGAACACCAATCGGAGAATAACTCGTGTTTACTTTTTTATAATCGTGAAAGTTAACAACACAAACTTCGTTAACTAGAATTTTAGCTTGCAGGCAAAGCATGCTTCAGCATAAAACTAAAGATAGGGTAGGAAAGAAAGACTTCTTCAAAAAAAAAAAAATTTGATCGTAGAAGTAGAGAAGTCAATTGTGCTGGTCAATTTGGTTTAAAAAAAACTCTATTCGTTGACTTGAGTATTATAATTTTAAAAATTGTTCTTTTTTAAAAGTTATAAATGGTACATTTACTAAATATGATAAAAATATATATGTAGTATTTCAAGGCGTTTATAGTGTAAAACCCCCTCCTTCATATATTTACTAGTGCGGTCGGTAACTTTTGCATGATGCATATGCAACATTGAATTAGTAGGTTAGTGTTAATTATAATCATCTTCGTGTTGTGTTCATGCATATGATGCTCTGCATAATTGATAATCGTATTGTTTTTATGTGTAGGGAATTGATAATTAAGCATAGGCTGACGTGTCTTGTCAACCCATAACCCATAGAAATGTTTGATGAAAAGATAACTAATTGTGTGATATTAACCGCTTTACCTATTTATTTATGACATGATTACCCACTACCTAAAACATAAATGTTTATAAATATAAGATTTTTGTATTATTGAACAAATTAAGCCACGTAATAGCAATTTAGCATCATTTTAATTATTTTCTTCTATATTAATAACTTTTTATATTTCTAAGATAATTTTAATTTTGCGTATTAAAAACATTGATACAAATAATTAAATGATTGTTTTCTTGTTAACTGAAATTTTATTAGTTCACTTCGGGATACGAAACCAAAAAGATACACCAACAGAAATTGTTGCTGCTTACTAGCCATGTTTTGGATGATCATTTGTGTTTTTTTGTGCCAAAGAAATACAATGCTTGGAAATTATGAATTGTTCATTATCACATTCTACAGATGCCACCGATTTATTCCAAATTTTCATCTGTTTAATTATAGTTTTATCAATGTTATTGGTGTATTTTGTTTTCGCAAAATAATTTTATTTTAAAAGCGAATGTTGACTATTATGAACCGTTCATTCTTCACTGTTGTACCATCTTTTACCGTCATTAATGGTAATTATTTACCATGTGAGTACTATTACTATTACTATTACTATTACTATTATTATAAGACGAGGTGTTTCAAGTACTTCCACTTTCAGGTTTGTACGTTATACCATTTATATGATGTATACAAGCTAAAAGTTTAAAGCCGAAAACATCCTTTGCAGGTAGCATCACATACATTTGACTTGAGCCAGATGCCAAAACAATGTTATCGAAGCTTGGTTTATTATCAGACACTGTGCCGTTGGCTTGGATCCAACTACAATTTACTAGTTTATGTTAGGTAAACAGAGGTCGCTGTTCTGCTTATCAAACGCTTGAATCACCTTCTATTTCTTAAACCGAATTATTCTTCAGTTCGAGTGTACTGTGTACACAGTTTAGCTCATTAAGTGTCCTACTATATGACACCAAGGGTAAAACTATCCCTCCAACATACATCTTTCTGCATGTTCAACAAAGATTTCCATAGTTGGCGTTGAAAGTGCTCGATGTTATTCAAAATTGCAATCTCACCAGGGTGTGTGTACTGCCAAAATTCAAGTTCTAATCTGAGATATCAAAAGGTTTGGTATGCCTCAACTAGATTTTCCTCTATGTTCTTTGAAAACTGCTATAAGCCCAGGACATCCTTCAGAAGGTGAAATGTAAGCCCCGCCAGTATGAAGACAAGACCAGTTAGCAAGAAATTCATACAACAGATTATAAGGGTGGTATTGCATCCTTCTTACCTGTAATGTCTAAAACATGTTGTTTACTTCAGCACTGAAGTTAACTTCAATAAGAACATATCATCCAGTCTCCATGATAATGACAAGTGTCTACCACGACCAAGCTTTGATTTCTTTTGCAAGCCATTGACAAATTTGAAAGATAAGATGAATTTTGCAATTGCTTTCAGCCCTGGTCATATTTATTCTCCAACATATTATAAATATTACACAATGCATATCCCCGGCCGGGCAGAAATCATCCCTTTGATATTGAAGTTTCATTATTTGGGAATGAAAATATACTCTAGCAAGTCAGCATAGTAATGGTCAGGGTATTTCTCCTGACAACAGCAGGCACTATTCAGTAATTCCAAAATATCTGGTTTCTCCGGAATTGTTTCTTGAGATGTAATGAAAGTAGGCTCCTGTACGTCCATTTCTTCCCCCTGCCAAACTCCATAAAAGCCTCTGAGCTTGAGTGGAAGTCCCCTTTACCCAAGACCTCAAACATTACCGGATCTGTTAATACTAGTGGAGAATCATCCAAGTTAGTTATACTGAAAACAAAGTCCAAGTTTCTCCCTAGTCTTTTATCCAAGTAAGCGTCAACAAAACAACCATATGTCACTAAATCAGGAACAACGTTTTCATGTTTCATATGCTCAAGGCTAAGATGGAGATCCCAGAATAACGACATTTTTGAAAAGGCCACAGCTCGTATATTAAACGTTGTGATATCAGGACAAAAACCAGCTTCCAACATTCTCAGAAATTCTCTTTGCAAGCTTTTCATTTTAAAATTGGCAGCATATGACAACAAAAGAAAGTTCCATAGAAGATTTCCCACATCTTTCCTACCAAGACCGACATCCCTCAGGAACAAACCTAATTTGTAAAACTTTTTTTCCTTCAAATAGGCAAAAGCAACGGCTCTGATTCCTTCTTCATTTATGAGATGTCTAGATTGCTTAAGGAAGTGATAAGCAGTCTCCATCTCTCTTAGGGAACCAAAAGTGCTATAATATTTAATATAAGCATTTCCAGTGGCAAAATCTACAGGGAAACCGCTTGAAACCATTTGCTTCAATGTGTTTTCCATTAATTGAAGCTGGCCTTGTTTCCCAAAGGAAGAGATAGCATGTGAGTATGCCTGAGGCAATAAGCTGAAATTCCTTGATCTTACTTGATCTAAAACTTCTATTATTTCCTGAAATAGTCCCATCCTCCCATACGCGTCCATCAGATTCGAAAGGATTTGAATACTAGGCACAAAAGAACTATTCAATAACAGTTGCCAAATCTTCTGTGCCTGGGAAGAAAGGCCATTATCCGCATAACAAATCATCAAAGCAGACAGTTCGGAGTCATCGGGTAAAAGCTTTACAGATTTCATCCCAAGATCAGACATACACATGCTTTTCCTACTTAAGTTTTGTACTAATAAAGCACAACCCACAACAGTATCCTTGGCATTAACAATGCCTCCTTGTTTCAGATAGTGGATTTTCTGTGGGAATTCATGAAAATTAATTATTAAATTGTTGTACATATTTATCAATATTAGACACAAGCACCAAGAACATCCAAGACAAGTAAAATAAAACTGAATGTTTTGTTGCCTTAATAATATCATTTATATATTTATAGAGTAAATCCTCGAAATTTTAACATTTAAGAAGGCAAAATTATACCTTGGCTTGTGATTGTGAAGGGCCGTGCTTTGGGTGGGTTTGACTTTGGCAGCAAACAATCGTACAAGGCCTCAGTTTCAGTTTAAGAGTGTCCATTTGAGATTGAGATGCCCAGATGGAGATGCAGATGGTGTCTTAATTAATTTGAGGAGTGAAAAGGGCGATGACATTACATGTACTACTCGGAGGAGGAGTATATGGTGCTTTCGTTTGTCGTTTCAGAGTTTGTCAATTGCAGCTTCCCGAGTCGCCTGGTCCTCACAAGATAAGACGCACAAGAACAGAAGTGAGTGGCAGTGGAGTAATGAACTCGTCGTTACGTACTCACTCTTCCACGCCTGCCTGGCCCTAAATCTACCTAACGCTCAAGTTTTTGTAGTTAATTACTATCTCGCCATTGCTGCTTTTTTGTCCCTTGGAAAAGAAAAAACTTACGATAGGCCCCTTGATTAGGCTAAGCACCAAATAACCCCAAACTTTGATAGGCCCCTTGATTAGGCTAAGCACCAAATAAACCCAAACTTTCCAGAAAAGGAGACTAACGCTGTGGCCCCGAGATTAGGGCCGCTTTCTCTTAACGACTCAATGTTTCGATATTATCATTTATCCCCCTGAGATTTGTCTGTTGACGGAAATTCTAATAGAAGTTAATAGAAAATAGAAAATGTCCCTTTGTAACTGAAAAGTGAATAATAAAATATAATATCCTACGACAAAAGTTGCATATAATATTACAAATTAAAGTTAGACTACATTACCCTTGATATTTTGCTAAATTGACCATATTACTCTATACATACTAGCTGACTCATCGGCTGAGAACTACAAATATATCCGTTGCTTCTGCAACAGTTACTTAGCCACCATTATCATCATATAAATTCAGATGAAAAACATGCAAACATTTTCAAAAATAAAACAAGATTCAACAATCCTTTTCATTCTCATAGTTCAACATCATATTCCATTCAATCAACCCTATCTAACACTCAAACAATACAACATCTCAAACAAAAAACATGTCTTCTTTAACATCTAGTGCACACAATGACATCAATGGAGCACTAATCAAGTTCAAAAATAGAAAATGCAAATGTGGAAGGAAGGCTACAGTTCAGATTTCAGAGTCAATTGAAAATCCATACAAACTGTATTTCACATGCCCAAGTAGAGATTGCTCATTCTTTTCATGGTAGCATCTTTATGAAGAGGAATTCAACCCACCAATTGACCTTAACTGCTGCTAATGATGAAGGTATTAGAAAGGCAAATGCAAAAGATACATGATGGGTTTGAAGTCATGAAAGATGTTGCCGGTTAGGTTGAAAGCCTTAAAATAATGTATCATAATGGAAATGAAGACATCGGTTATAGAATGCTTGCGCTAGCACTTGAACAAAAGACTTCGAGGAGACTTATCATTCTACTAGTTGTAATTGTTATGCTAATGAAACTAAATTTGATGTAGATTCCTATATGCTATGCTATAATGTATTGAAATTATGCAATGTACTTAAAACGCAGAAATTACTTTCATATTATAAGTAGAGTAATGCTACTCTTACAAACTACTTATACAAACTCACTCATATCAATTGATGTGGTATGATGTGATTTGATAAATAAATGCAGTGATTTGATAAATATATATTAACAATAAATGACATTAACTAATATAAGTGATGTGGCAATCATATAGGGATGCCACATCAGTTTGTATGTGTGAGTTTGTATAAGTAGTTTGTATGAGCAGCATTACTCTTATAAGTAACCCACCATCAATTTCCATTCTACATCTACATGCATTACAATAGTCATAACATAAGCAACTGTACAAGTGACAGTAGTCATTATGCATCCAATACAAGGAAGGTATGCCTCATGAATACTCCAAAAAAATATAGTGTTCTCCACAAGATTAAGTGCAACTTAAATCAATCAACCAAAAAAGAGTTGCCTAAATAAAAAAAAAAAACCAAAAGCATATTCATTATGGCAAACAAGTTCTAGTCTTGATGTTGAGATGGTTGACTACTAGAGGGAGGTTGGCTGGATCTTGCTTCAGTGACAATTGCTTGGCTTGTTTGTCCTGGCCCTGAAGAGGGACCACCCAACCCTTGTCAAACATGCAAAAGAAATAGTTAGTTAGGGTGGTTGTAGATGTGGAATGAAATTCTTAAAAAAAAAAAAACCTCTAATAACTACCTGTGCCCTGAGAGCCCTTGCATTAGAGGTGATAAGCCTGCATGTCCTTCTGTTGTGATTGCGTCCATTGCAGAAGGTACAATAGAGCCACATGGTTCTCCTATGTCTGACTTCATTCTCATGAGACTCCCTCCTCAGTTTCTTTGGCCTTCCTGCTTTGCGTAGCTTGGCTAGAGGTTCAATTTTGGGACCATTCACTTGGGGCCAGCTGCTTTGATCAAGTAGAGGATGCATCATCCCAACATAAGTCTTCAAATATGAATCTGTAGTCAACAAAGGGTCAACATAGTCTTCAGCATTAAATCTTGTGTAAAAGATGGCATCTATTGCATGCCTACAAGGTATGCTAGTCAACTACCAAGACCCACAATCATAGACTTTTTGGTTAAGGTTAACTACAAAAGTCCGTAACCTATCTTGCACCTCATATTCACCCTGCCCACAATGGATCAATCTTAGTTGTCTTCCCTCATCAATGTTTGTTGTCATCTGAGCTTTTACCCTTGGAGGCACTTTAGAAGTGATTTTGGAAGCAAAAACTTTTTTCTTCTATAGTTTTCTCATCATCTCGCTCCTTAGGTGGTTCATGAAATTTGTTACAGGTTTCATTCTCCAAACCCCTAGCCAACTATTCCAACTCTCTGTAAAAAATTATTAGTGACATGGTCTGATTTCCAAGAAGTATCAAGAGCCCATTTACACCAAACACTAGGATCAATATCTAGTAGCCATTGAGATACAGCTTGATTCTAGGATCGAATATGTTGCAATGCTGCCAGATAATCAGTCTTGTTTGCAGCTCTACAAGTGGCCCAAAATAGATAATCTAGTTTCAGACTTGAGAAGATGTAAAACTCTTACACACAAAGAATAAAAGTTTAAAGCCATGAAAAAAATCAAGTAATCAGTTTAAGTTTCAACAGAAAAAAATTGTTCAAAGTCCAAACCCTTAATGTTGAACAACTGTATCAGCCAGTAGTTAAAATTTCAATCTTTAAACAACTAAACTTTTTAAAAAATGAAGTCAAACAGTAAGTCATAAGGTTCTAAATTCAATATGAAACCATTAATCCTACTCTTTAAACATGAGAAATTTGTCCATACACCAGCATTAAGATATTAAGTAAATAAATTAACTCCACCATAATAGAAAATAAAAGCAAAGGCAACAAGACATAAATTCAAAGAAATAAGCAAAAAAAAAAAAAAAAAAGGAAAGAAAGGGAAAGAAAATAAAAACAAAAATACCTGAAACCTAGCCTTGAAGTTAGCATGTATATGCCTTGCACATCTCCTAAATATGGCCCCTGGCTAGTGTTTGTTCAAAGCATTCATCAAGTCCTTCTATCTATCGCTCATCATGGTTATTGTCCTCCCATCAGCAACTTTTATGTAATCATAAAGTCTTTCTATGAACGATCACCAAGAATCCTCTCTCTTTGCCTCACAGACACATACTGCCAGTGGGAAAATTCCACCATTTGCATCAAGTGTAATGCCACTCAGTAGCATATATCCATAGGGCCCTTTCAAATGGCACCCATCTAATCCCATAAAAGGTCTGATCCATTGATGAAGCCACCCCTCAAGGCTAGAAAACTCATAAAAAATCTGTGAAATCTACACCCCTCAACATTGGTATTTTTTTTGACAATTATCATGCTACCTGAATTCCTTGAACATATGCTGGTAGCAAAAGCAGGTTGCAAATTGTAGGTCTCCTCATGGTTATCCCCTATGTTTTCCAATGCAATTTTCTTGGCTTTGTATAAGGTATGCTTCTCTACTTGCAGACTGTATTTTGACCTTGCAAACTCTGATATATCCTTGATACCTACATTGGGATTCCCTCTTACCAGCTCCATGATCTTGCTTGCAAGCCACTTTGAAGTTGCATTGTGATTTTCCCAAACCCTTTGACAATGATGGTCGTTGTTCAGTGTTTTTACCTTGAATTTCTTAATTGATTTACATAAGAAGGATGCATGAATTCTCCAAGGGCACCCTTAAGAAATGCACTTTGCAGTAACTCTGTTGCCATCATTTTTAATCATTTTTAACTGAACTCCTTTTGTCACTCCATAATCCCTAAGCTCTCTCTTGAAGTGATGGACATCATCAAATAAATCACCTACTCTAAACTCAAACTGTTGCTCTATGTTAGTTGTGAACTTGTGAAACTTGTACTGTCTCCTTAGTGCTTTTATGGGGCCATCTTCTTCACTTGCCCACTTCCATGGAATTCATCCTTAGTTGAATGATAATAAAAAATTTCATCTTCATCATTATCATCAAAGGGATCCCACCTCCCTTAGCCATGTTAACCCCATTAGAGCTAAAGGAAGCATATTCATAATCATTGATGAATGTAGTTGCTGCCAAGCTCCTACCTAATAGTGGTCCTAGTACAGGCCCTAACAGAGAAGGTTATAGCCAAGACCCCACCTCATGGGTCAAACAATGGGAACAATGTCAAGACTGGAGGAAATCAAGGGGCAATAATCATGAGGAAGGCTTCCATGATAAGGAAAAGTATCTTAGAGCTAAAGAGGCGAAGCAAGCAGAGGCCATTAAGAAATTTTCTAGAGATTTGAAAAAATTACAAGGAATGATGAAAATAATGGTCTAGAAGGGGTAGGAGACCTTTCAAACTTGCAGATAGAAGGTCTTCTACCAAAATTAAAGATGTCGAGCTTCTTTAAGTTATGTAGGGATGTGAATCCAAAGTTTCACCTCTGATATTACGCTATCATGATGGGCATAACTGGCTTATCTAGAGAGTTGATCCTAAAGTTTGTTATACACTCACTGGAGGGACCTGCAATGGAATGGTACCTCAAGCAGGAGGATAGAGTGAGGAAAGACTAGATTGCATTGTCTAAGATTTATCGATTAGTACTCCTACAACACTCAACTAGCCATGACATTACAGGACCTAGAGATAACTCTTTAAAGGCCTGATGAGACATTTTTGGAGTACCTAATTAGTTGAAGAGAGAAGGTCGTGCTGATGATGTTGAGGCCTTTAGAGAAAGAACAAGTAAGGATAATGAAAGGGGCTCTTGCCTATATCTGGGATCACTTGATAACATACATGTTGAGAACTTTTAAAGAGTTGTTCAATTCTTGCATTTAGATTGATGTAGAAGTAGAACAGAAGAAGAATTTCTCGAGAAGGAATTAAGAGAATTTTCATTTATAAGGAGGAGGAGGGAGAGGGTCTACTCCAAGAGTGTCAAAGTGAATGTTGTTCGACCACAGAGGAAGTTTAGTAACCTGGGGCAATCATTGTCCAAGATTTTTGAGGAGTTACAAGTGCGATCCAAGCTACTACCACTACTAAAGAAGGAACAACAGGGTTCTTTTCCACCCAACCACAAATTCAATGAATACTACTTGTTTCACCTTACTAACAAATTATACTCGTCTTCAGCACAAGAAACAAGACTTGATTAACAATGGCCACATTCCTGATCCTAGAAGGTAGCAATCAAATACCCACAACAACTCGTTGCCAAATTATCAAAACATGCCACCACTGAATGTTAATATGATCAACTCAAGAGCCACTAAAATAGAGATTTTGAGGTTGTTTGAGGAGGACAAAGAAGAAGAAACCAAGAGATGGAAGTACTAGCAAAAGATAAAGAAGAAACTGGGAAGAAAGAAAAGAAGAAGAGGGTTAGAGCTTTGAATGCCTTCAAGAAAAAGTGGATGTCGAGAAAAGGGCCAGAAAATGTTTAGAAATTAAGTGGAAATTCCCAAGTGACGATGATGAGAGTGATAAAGAAGAGACCAGGATGAAAAATGTCGAGGCAAAGAAGAAGAGCTCTTTCCTGAAGAAGTGGATAGCCAAAAAAGGGGCTAGACGATGCTTAATGATTGGGCAGAAATGCCCAAGTGAAGATGAGAGTGAGGAAGAGGTTCAAAGTATGTATAGACCATTTTATAAGATCGGGGAATATCAAGGAAGAGATCCTAAGATCTTTCAAAGAAGGAAAGAGGGATGACATAGAGGGACCAATACAGATAACCCTATTGACAGCCAAAGTCCCAATTCGTGGGAAATTGGTGAAAATGACCCCAACACAAATGAAGGTGTAGAGAGAAAAGAAGAAGGAAAATGCCAGAGAGGAGGAAGTAATAGAAATAACTCTGGTAGCAGCTAAGATGTTTGTGAAGTAATCAAGTTGAGTTAAAGTAGACCCTGAACAGTTAGAGATTTTGAGTAATTAGATAAAGAATAGGACATCATCTGAGCCAATTTGGGTCAACGGTGGAGAGGACGATAAGTAAAGTAAGAGAGTGATAGGAATATGGGATAATGTCCAAAACCATCCATGAATTCTGTGTTGACTTCAGTGATGATGGAGAAACACAGAAAGGTGGCGAGAGAGATGACTTTTGGAGTAGCTTTATGATGAGGAAGAGACTTAGGAGAAGGATAATGGAGAGAGAGATGTTTTGGGATAGCTTTAATAATGAGGGAGAAACACCGAGAAAGGGATAGAGTGAGCTTATGAAAGTTGTAGATAAGAAGAAGGATGGAAAAGAAGAGTTGAGTAAAGAGGGAGATGAGAAGAAGGTACAAGGCTTGACTCTGTGTGGGAGATTTTATCAGAACCCAAAAGGCAAACAAGGAAGCAGGTAAGGAAGTGAATGAAGAAGAAAGGAAAAAGGAAAAGAAGAGTGTAAGCACTAAAGAGTCGTTTATGTTTTTAAGCCCGATGCCGATACCAAAAACAAAGTCAAAATAGGGTTCAATGTACGAAAACGTCGAAAATCAGAGTTTAGACCAAAGTTAGAAGAGAAAGGAGCAAGGGTTTCACACCTGGGTTGTGTGCCAGTTTAACTGGTGCAAGCTAGTTGTTTCTAGCATGCACAAGTTCTTTCTAGCATACACCACTCGTTTCAACATGTGCCACTTAGACTTGCATGCGCTACACGTGCTATAGTCTATAAAAAATCTGATTTTTCAAGGAGAAAGGGGTTGGCACTATTTTCCACTCAAACTATGAGTTTATGAGCACTTTTTATGTCATTTTTATATCTATTACGAATTTTGATGTTTTATTGTGTTTTTAGTGAGTTGTTAGCATGTTTTCATAATTTATAGTTAGAAATGTATGTTAGGATTAAAGATAATCGATTTTCTTGACAATATATTTGTGTTTTGTTTCATTTTGTGAGCTTTATATGCATGTTGTTATATGAAAAGTGGGTTAGCCGTTTTAGGTTGTTTAATTAGTGGGTATTTAATTTAGTTTATGTGATGAAAATGGTGCTTATAGTTATTGCAAGCATGTTCATAGTTTAAAATTGTTTTACATTCGCTTGCATGATCAATATGTATGAAAAGTGGGCTGTTTTGATATCTTTTATTATTGTGCCATATTCTTTATATTGTTTACATGATTTTAGATGCCTAGTGAATTTAGCAATGCATGTAGTAAAGTAGGATGGAAGGTCTTTCCATTTTTAGTTAGATTTCATATGATTCACTCCTTATTTTAATAATGAATATGGATGTTGATGTTTTAAAAAATTATTGTGTTATTGATGATGTCTTGAGGAGATTAGACATATAATGAGGCAAGTGGGTGATAAACGGACTCAGAGTGGTGTGTTGATGGTATACATACTTGTATTGATGGCAAGGGATTTACCTTAGAGATTAGAGGTTTGGTTGGATGAGTTGATGATGTCGGGTAGGCTCATTTTGATGGTAAGAAATCTGATTGAGATGGATAGGGAGGTGAGATGTCATTATTGAAGCGATGAGATATGAGTGTGGCCACATGGGCGGTTAGACCATGAGCAGATTCGCGCTGATTGGCAAAAGGCTCATTCTCCAACGATAACCCTCCCTCATAGCTTGTGGCGCATTGAAGCAAAGTTGAAGTAATATTGGGAGTGTTTTAATTTCAATCTCTTTACTTTGAATTGCTTTTGTCTTCAAACTTACTACATAATGTTAGGGAAGTAGTTATGGTTATGGCTTCATTATCTCACATGCTTGATTGGAAATGAATTTAATTCTCTGTTCCTTACGTATGATTGTCTCACCTTATATGTAAATAAGAAGATAAAATTGATTGTGTGCATTTACAATAAAATAGGATCAAGATAGTTATTAATTAATAATCCAAATCATAGCCTTGGTAGGCCCTGGTGGAGGTTGTACTTTATCCAGGTGGATCGAAGATCCGTACCTAACTTCTCGAACCCCTCTTTGATGAGTGAAGGTAGTTTAGGTCTAGAAGCAAAGGATAGGACTACCTTCACTAAAAAAATTTTTCGTGGTTAAATTGCAGGAGTGGTGGCTCCATACAACTCTCCAGGATCCAGCCTTCATGGCCCGGGCCTGCAGAGAGGACCCTCGCCCCCAGTGGCGACTCCACAAGGGACTTTCTAAGAGAAGTTGATTATGATTAGGAATGCCAAGGCCTTAATTTTTCTTTGTTAATTATTGTCTTTGCATCACTATACTTTTTGTACACAAAACAAAAATTAACCTTTCTCAATCGTGTGGCATTAGTGTGGGTAGTCTTCATGTTCCACTCAAACCTTGGAAGACTTATATTGATGTTACCATCTTTGGGCATGTATTACTTAGGTGATATAAAAAGAGACCGATCCAAGAGGCCATCTCTAGCTCGGGGGAGCCCAGACCAAGGAACCTGATGGCCTAAAGCCCATATAGTCAGCTTAGTAATTATTCTATAGGATCACCAGATCTTCGGTTTTAACATGGATGCAGCCTTTGAAACTAAATGAACTCAATGACAGTAACTGTTCTTTGTGAGCTAAACACACCACATGTAAACACCAGATGGCCATCCTTTAAAATGACGGTTAACTGACTATAATTCAATGACAATTTGGGAACAGTTGTTATTAGGTCATTGTCATGATGGATCAAACATAACTATCTGTTTTTTATATGATTGCATGTGTGAGGCTTACATAATACTAAACTTCCATTGACATTTGTCTTGGTTACTGAACGATAGTCAGTTGGGGTCATGTGATGTTTGTGTGCCATGAAGTGGAGCACAAATGTCACGAGATCTCGATTAAAAGGAGTGAGTATTTGAGTAATTATCTATGGTAGTTTTGCAATGGACCAATGAAAGTTTTGTCCCTGAGATCGTTTGGTAATAAAGATGCTTATGTCAATTCTATCTAGGACCAGAGAGAGTTCTGAATTTGATCCGACGTCCCAGCTAACATTATGGGATCAAGGCCAAAAATCTTAAGAAAGAAGGAGACTTACCATGAGTGGCCAAAATAAGGTAGGGAGGCTATATTGATATAACTATCTCTGTGTTATGTTGGTTCGTTAGCATGCATTGCATTCATGCAGACATTCACCATGCTAACAAATTTGCTTGATAGCCATCGTGGCCTGGGTAAGGAGAGAAGGCAGATTACAGAGGATTGACATTATGGAGGGTCAAGGGGATCAATCTCGGAGGGCAAATGAGGATATGGAGAATTTGCGATAGAGGGTAGACAGTTTGGCAAAGATGGTTAGCATTATGGATGAGAGTATGAGCATCTTCATAAAGACCCAACTCAATGTTGTTGGTAAAGAGAACATGTCAGGAAACCCTCATGGCCATGATGAGAATCCTAATGGTTCAGGGTCTCGGCATAACAATACTAACAGAGGAGGAGGGAATAATGAGGAAAATAACAATGGTAGTAGTGATGGTAATCACTATGATGATGGGTTCTTTGGTAAAAGAGAGTATAAGAGAGCCAAAGAGAAGAAGTTGGCCATAAAGAAACTAGCCAAAGAGATGGAAAAGCTGCAAGCTTTTAGTTAAAAAGAACGAGGTTGAAAGACTCAAGGACCTAGACAATATGCAGCCAATAGGGGAGTGCTGCCTCCGGACAAAGTTTACAATGCTTGAGTTCACAAAGTTTGATGGTAAAAGATATCCAAAATCTTTCTTGAGAAGATACACCACTGTGATCGAAACCACTGGGCTCTCCAAGGAGCTCATTTTGAAAATGTTCATGTACTATTTGGATGGAGATGCCATGGAATGGTATATCCTGTTAAAGAATGCTATGAAGGAAAATTGGAATGAATTAGTATAATAGTTTGTTGACAGATACAAACACAACATCCGGCATGAGATGACTCTGAAAGACTTGAAGGATACTCAGCAGACACCTCATGAGTCATTCTCTATATATTTAGCTAGGTAGAGGCCTAAAGCAGCAATTATGATGAATTGACCTACTGAGAAGGATTAGATTTAAATAATGATCAATGGTGCATATGCCGTCATTAAAGAAAGATTATTTGGAATTCCAATCAGAAATTGTGAAGAACTCTATGATAGTGGGGTTCAGATAAAGAGTGCAGAGGCAAAGAAAAAGAAGGCTTTCCCAAAGAAAAATATAGGAAATTTTAATCAGACTAACAGCCCAAGTGCCAAGAATGTCAATGTAAGCGTGGTAGTTAAGCCACCAAGAAGATTTAGTAATTTGCGCAGACTTTTGTACCAGGTGTTTGCTAGACTAAAGGCATAAAAGGAGTTGATACCATTACCAACCAAAGAATGCTCTAGTTGAGTACCATAGATTGTGAAAAATAGAGGGTACTATGACTTTCATCAAGTGTATAGGCATTAGATTGATGGGTGTGCTAGGTTGAAGCACAAGGTTTAGGCTTCGATTGATAATGGTTGGATTCCTGACCTAGAAAATGGACTGGACATTAAGCGTAATCCACTCTCTAATTATAGGAATTTGCCTCACACATGTACGATGTTCTGGTTTGACTAAGCAATAACTGCTCAATTCTTTTGAGAAGGTGAAGAATGATGATGAAGGGAAAGAGGCAAATAGAGGCCTAAGATAAAGATGAGGGCTATAATGAAAGAAGTCAATGAAATCTTTGAAGAACGAAAAAGACTAGTAGAGGAAGGGAAAATAGCTGAGAGTAAGGGAGAAACACTTGTGAGGGGGGTAGAGGGAAATAAAGAGTTGGGAAGAGATAAAAAGGAAGAAAGAAGAAAGCAAGAGAGAAGTGAAAGTTGTTGCTAGGAAATGGAGGGCCCAGAACTGGATTACACAACCCTTAGAGCCTGTTTATACATATTTGAGTGATGATGATAGCTGTGAAAGCGAGGAGGAGGTTCGAAGCCGGTATAGGCCACTTGAGGGAGAAGGGGTTTATAATGAGTACTTGCTATAGGCAAGAGAAAAGATATCGAAGACGAATACATGCCACTTAGCATGGAGATAAATGGTAGTTACTACTCGTCGTTAAGCAATGAAAAAGATCTGAGCAAGTACACGCCACTCAGTATGGAGATTGTCGAGAGTGAGTACTCACACCTTAGTAAAGGAAAGGTCTTCATGATCAGCTCAAGGCTCACTAAAGAAGAGACTTTGAAGTCCTTTAAAGAAAGAAAGAAAGAAGACACTAATAGACCCATTCATGTGACTCCATTTGCGGCTCGGGTTCAGATAGAAAGGGCATGGGTGAAAATGACCCCAGTGAATTTAAAGAGTGGGTGAAGAAAGAAGGGAAGACAGTTAATGACAAAAAGATGCTTGAGGAAACTCCTATTACAGCTAAAGTATTCTCCCGAAACGCTGGATGGGTCAACGTGAAGGTAGAATCATTGTGGTGAATCGAAAAATGGATGAAAGAAGGAACATGGTCGCAACCAATATGGGTTAGTGACAGAGAAAGCAGTGAGGCAAATAGTGAGAAAAATAATGAGAAGAGTGATGAAGTCCAAGGGATGATAGGGATATAGGATGAGATCCCTAAGGTGGAGACTTTGCACAATTATTGGCGTGAATTCAATGATGAAGAAGAAGAAAGAGAAGATGTCAGGAGCTATGAGAAGGAAGAGAAAGTCCAAGGGTTGACTAGAAATAGACTATTCTATCCTGATAAAAAGATGGGAGAAGTAGGAAGTAGAAAGATTGATAAGGAAGAGGCTAGAAAGAAAAAGAAAGATAACGATAAGGAGAGAAATGAGAAGAAAGAAGAGGATAGCCCTATCCTGAAACAACTAAAGAAAACTCAAGCAAACATCAGCATTGGGGATTTGCTGATGTCTTTGAAAGAGCACTGGGAAGCTACGGCCAGAGCTTCGACCGATATTTGATTTATGTGATTTCCATGCTAGTAGAAATGATTGCCATGGTCACTAAAAGGAAGGAAGAAAAAGGGGCAATCACTTTCACTAATGATGATCTGCCACTACTGTTGTTCATTCTTATGGAAAAATGTGGCAAAAAGGCCTCTTCTGTGATGGTTGTAATGCGTTCAAAACTAGAAAGTATACTAGTTGCACAAGTAATAAAGTGATGGGTAAGATATTGTTCCCAAGAAAATTGTTTCTAATTATATTTGTTATTAGACAACAACAGAAGAATAAATAAGGGGTTTTGTTGATTGATTAACTAAATGAAATATGAATACAAATGAAGAATAACACAACACAAAGTTAAATGGAGTGAGAAATAATCAATTGGTTAAGGGATCATTCTTTGCCACAAGATATGAATTTGCGAATCAACTATAGAATTGTCATCCAAGTACAACATTGAAAGTATCAACCGTCGATAATAACAAGCTCTGTTACCCCAATCTTTTCTTACTTTGTCGTTAAAT
Organism: Boswellia sacra; assembly: GCA_013180625.2. Classification (NCBI taxonomy): domain Eukaryota; kingdom Viridiplantae; phylum Streptophyta; class Magnoliopsida; order Sapindales; family Burseraceae; genus Boswellia; species Boswellia sacra. The sequence goes on along the minus strand of SNVD02012347.1, from coordinate 47,530 downwards.
AAAACAAGCTCTTTATTTAATATCTATCCATTAAACAACCTAGAACAAGCTCTCTAAATTTAATTCAATGGAAGCATTACGATAAGAAAGATAGGTTGATCTAATCAATAAACACACAAGTTCAGATTATTTAACTTAGGTTATATTTTCCAATTGCAATCTCCGATCACAATTTTGCTATTAACGATTAGAAATTCAAGAGAATTACGGATCAAGATTTCTACTCTAGCAATAGACAACAACCAGATTCTATTTAGTTGGCCACCCAAATAAAATCAACAAGCAATAATAAGCATTGAATAGTGGAAAATACAAGCAACTTCTATTAGAGAATTAGATAACAATTTCTTGAACAATCAACTCACAAAAAACATATCGAGAGCTTTGAAATCACCCTCAACCAAATCAGATTTAGTTACACATGTTCAAACACAACATAAATATAATACAACATAGAGACATTCCAGAAAAAGAAAAGGAAAGGAAACATTTAGCAAATACTTTGAAAATCTCCCTCGTAGATGAATCTCCTTAGGATTATAGCTCCTCCTCTTTCCAAGCCCTTCTTTCTCCTCCAAGAACTCCAAAAGATGAGAGAAATCAAGAGAGGCAGCCTCTAACTCGTTCTTCCCTATCTTGTTATTAAAAAAAAAACCTATAATATGTTTATATACTCTGCTACAATAATCTGCTACAGTGCCTTAAATAATAACATGCTACAGTGATTTGTAAAATTACAATTCTGCACTACTCTCACCATTTTGATCATAACTTCTGATACACTATATGGATTCATGAACTGTAAATTTCTCTAGAAACTAGACTTCCAGAGCTTTCTAACAGTAAATAGCACATCATCTGGTTCATTGTACATCAATAAAATAAAATCTGAGAAGTTGGTTGACTAGTAGAGGTGAAAATGAAGGGTTTTACTCCAATTTGGTTCAAACTCCTCCAAAACTCCTAAAAACATCAAAACCACACAAAAACATAAAAATACCAAGGAATATAGCAAAGAAACATAGATGAAATGATATGAAAATAATATATAAATAGACAACTATTAGTCTGCCATCAATCTAGTCCCTCTCAAGTTACTAAGTGAGTTCGAAATCAGTAAGGATGAATTAGAGCCATCACATTTTGTGATTAGGGCTTATGATGACTCAAAGAGGTTACCACTATGAGTCTTCAAGACACTCATCAAGACAAGTCTGATTGAGGTAATGCCTTAGTTCACCATTCATGATGGAGGTATGTGGGTCTCACATGAATGGACTGGCATTGGCTGAGAAGATCTTTGTAAAGACCTATCACCAGTGTCAGATTCATGGAGATTCAATTCACTTAGATGGAGTTACAAAGTATGTCATTACCATGGTCTTTCGCTGCAGGAGGGATTGACATCGTTAGGGAAATAAGGCCTCTAGGTGGAAATGGGCATTGATATATGGTAGTAGTAATAGATTACTCCTCAAAATGGATAAAAGCCAAGTCTTTCAATAAACTAAGGGCAAAATAGATGACCAGGTTTATTGAAAGAAACATTATTTATAAAAATGGGGTGCCACTCCATGTGGTAACCGATAATGGCGCATAGTTTTAAGCAAAAACAATGGATTTGTTCCAACGCTACAAAATTGAGCACTATAAGTCCTCCCCTTTTGGCCCACAAGTTAATGGTGTAGTAGAGGCAGCAAACAAGAATATCAAGATAATGCTTGCAAAGCCGATCAAGACTTATAGAGATTGGGCTGAAAAGTTATCGATTATGTTATGGGATATATAACCACCACTAGGAGTTCAACTAAAGTGACCCCATTCTCCTTACTTCATGGGACTGAAGTAGTGTCACTAGTAGAGATGAGAATGAAATTGGTAAGGGCGATGACAAAAGTAAAAATCCCTGAAGACAAATGGGTGCAAGACCGATGTGAACATTTGACTTTTGGGTGAGAAGAGGTTGAGGGCCCTTTTATCACATGTAGTTATACCAGCGAAGGGTAGCTCAGATTTTTAACAAAAGGGTGAAATAGAAGAATATCAATGAGGGAAATTTAATAGTTAAGCAAACCAGAGTGGTAGTATATGATTCACAGGGGAAATTTAGGCCAAAATTCAGAAGTCTTTCCCTGGTAAAGAGGATAATGACTGGTGGTGCAGTCAAGATATCAAACATGGATGGAAATGAATTTGTGCTACCAATCAATGTGGACAAACTAAAGAAATACTTTGTGTACATAGAAAAAGAGAAAAGAAAATAGTGAAAAAGGGAAAATAGCTAATCAGAAAACCTAAAAAGGCTGATTAGTAACAAGAGTTGTTTTTATGAGCACTCATTGTCCCAAATCATTATACTTTGATTTATAAAATAAAATGAGGATTTTGAGATACAAATATGTTATAGAAATGATTTGTATAAAGGCTACATAAGGGAAAATAGCAAACAAGTAAAAAAATTTTCATAAATGTCCTCTCTGTCTCTTAACCTGTGTAGGACCACTGTAGCGATCTCGGCAGGCTCTAGCACGAAGAATTAGATCAAGGATAGAAGCCTGTAAGGTGAACCACCCCTTGTATTCTTCATGGTCACTAAGTCAGGTGAAGAAAACAGGTTCCTCAAAATCTTATGTTGAGGCCAAGATTTCCTAACATGAAGAAGGAAACAATCAAACAATCTCTCGGGGCCAAATTAGGATGAGCAAGACACAATCCTTTGCTTCTCACCATACTAACGACACATGTAAGAAGGGGTGTTAAAGGAACTGTGAAGTGAGCCGAACCAAAGGAACACAAGTAGTATAAGTGTAGAGACTCACGTGCTAAAGCCTTTACCTAGTACAATACCAATGAATCATGACATATGGTATGGTCTGAAGCCATTTTGTCTAAGACTCTAATCGATGAACCTTCCATGCCTAATGATTCTTAGGTCCATAAAGAAGCGACTTGACCTCAAGAATGGCTAGAACGGCTAACTTCTTTTGAAGTCATATATGAAGAATGTAGAGCAAAGCATTAAAAAAGGGTGCCAAAAAAAAGATGATGTCACCTAAAGCAAAAGAAGACTGTTGAAGAACTTAGGGCTCACCCCGGACTTCGCTTAATCTAAGCCAATCAATGTCTCAGTCAACACCAGAGGTATCAGAATAGTACCACGCTACATTTGAGGAATTAGTTCTGCCAATAAAGTATCGTCAAGACTATCTACTGTTACCAGCAGAAACTAAGAGAAGAGACAAAACTACATGTGAAGCTAAGACATAAAAGTCTTCCCTATGGTCTCAATCAAGGGCATCAATAAAGGAAGCAACACCCTCTGGTTGATAGTGTGAACCCCCATGACACCACATGGAATATGGAAGAAGTCGATGATGTCGTCCAAAGTAGGACTGTAAGTGGCGGCACAATGATGTCATCGATACTGGAGGGAGATATTCCTAAAGTAACACTAAATCCTCATACATGGGGCAAAGATCTTTCCCATTAAAGCCAAAAACATGATCTGAAACATCCCAAAAATCTATAATAGCTCTAAGGAGAGGGATGTCAACTTTTACCTAGTGAAGGAACTTGAGGCCTTAGAGGCCGCTTGACTCCAATTGATGCCATTTTGGATCTTTTAATGGCTTCAAAATGGCTTAAAAAACTTTATAGGAAGCCTCACACATGATGGGTGATGTGAGAAGGAAGGGAGAAGGATGGTGCCCTTATAGAAGGGAGAGCGAGGCCCTTAAAGTTTCACAAAATTGATATTATCACTATAGGCATGTGCCCATAGTATGGGCATGCGCTATAACCAAGAGGCATCACACTATAAGCAAGAGGTGTTATGCTATAAGCCAAAGGCATCATGCCTACTCAGTGCTGAATAGGGGTTTTTGGCATTTTAATTGTGCTAATGGTTTTAATTAATTTTGTGATTCAAGGTTGCATCAAAGATGATAATAAAAGTAAAGCATAATATGGAGAAAAAATAAATCTTTTCATAACTATTATGAAAAGGAACATCGTCTTCCAAAATCCATACAAAAAAAATCAAACGTCCAAAAAAAGTATCAAAAATCATCGACAATGGTGTTCAAAGTAAAAATAAAAGATGAGAAAAGAAAACAATGTCCTTAGAAGACTAAAAAAATAATAGCCTAGCACTCAGAGAAACTCTCTATGGCATCCTTATCATAATAATCCTCCTCTAATTGCTATCATCAGTAGTTTAGGAAAGACCTGCACTAACTAGATGTGGCCACTACCCTAGAAGGCTCGATGCCTGAAAAAGTGCTAGTTGACTGTGAAGAGCCGGCTCCAATAGTCTTCATGCCACCAGAGGATCATGCGCCATGACCCTTATGACTATACAAACCAGATCTGCTGGAAAGAGTTCGCTCCAAGTAGTTGACCCACTGTTGGAGCTCTATGCTGTAATCCTGGAGTGTGTGAGTAGTTTGCATGGCCACCTAACCTAAGAAGAAAGGACGTTAGCGTAAAAGCATAGTTAATAGGACATGCATACATGACAGGATAAGGCTCAAACTCGGTACTAATGGGAGAGCTCAAAGATAAGCCCCTGGTCAACTATGTAGAGCCTTCTCATATGCTCTACCTCATCCCGCGAAATATGAATATGTATTTTTGCATTTTTGTTAAAAAATTGAATAAATAAAAGATAGAAGATGAAGGCAAAGAAGATAGAGACATTCACATGTGTGGTGTCGATCGACACAAGGGGGACCTTCGAGCTCTCATCTACTAAAAGCTTGTGCTGGCAGAAAGCCCTAATAAGTATCTCCATGGTCACCACATTGGTTAGTGTATGCTGAAAGCGGTTGATCACTATGGTAGAGGAAGAAGCGACATTCTCTTCTAAAGCTGACACCAGATAAGAGGCACCACAAGGTCTCTTCCCCCAAAATCCCATGGCGTTCGAAGAGGGAGTTGTAGGATAAGGATTGGCAAGAGTAGGAGGAGGAGGTGGAGAAGCCTGAATCTAAAGGGGACCATGCTGTCTGCCTTTTCACGACTCAAAAAGAGTGGCCAAGGCCCAATCCTACGAGGGTTGATCCTCTGCTAGGAATGGAATCTTAGCTAAAGGGATCCCAACAATAAAGCCATCTAGAACATCATCTCCAAAAGCATGTGTGCCAGCCATCCCTTGAGGATGAAAAGGAGGAATCCTACAATAAGTTGGCCCCTCAACCCGGTCATACACACACTCCCTAAAAAATAACAGGTGAGCCTTGGGGCCTGCCACTAAGATTTGGAAGCCACGAACCTCCTTGGCATCCATCATGCTTTAAGTCCACTGGTTATGGACCCCATCCCACGATCATGGCTCGGTGTTCACCTGCAATAGAACAAATAGGTAAGTATCTTTCCCAAAATATGGGTATAAAATACTAATTCAACTTTTCTTACCCGGTCCCAAGTGAGCTCAAAAAGAGTGTTACGAAAAATGTTATACAGGAAAGGCACATTGCTCCTCTTATGCCCATAGAACCACCTAAGTGCCCGTGGATACCCTTTAGCTTTAAGGGGGTTATGGACAAGAAGGATATGATGCTTACATGCTCGTATCTATCCAGAATGAAAATGGGATGTCAATATTCAAAGATAGTAATTAAAAAGGATAATGAAGGAAGAAAGGGTAGAGACTTACCTCAATCGCAAAAGAAAAACCACCAATGAGCTTGGTCCTACAGTACCCAAGGTCCAAATGGTAGTAGAGATAGCCAAAGTAAGAAGGCTCCAATAAAAAAATCAGACCCTATCCGAGTCCAGGAGGGGTGGAAGGAGAAACAGCTCACCCGAGTTTGACGTGTTTGAAAACAACGTCGTGCTGAGAAGGTAAAAGATGAAACTTCGGGCACACTACTCCACCTCCTTCTCGACTTTGACTGACATCCCTACCAACGATGGTGGAGTGGTGTATAGACAATCGTGTTGAGGCCATTGTGAATGGAGCTTTCATCCCGCTAGAACGTTTGTGACCATGACCTGTGTTAAAACATCTTTCGAGACTTAAGGAACACAAACGAGCCATCGGCACATCTGAAGAAATGGAGTCACCACCCAATTATTCAATTGATAATGAATGGAGGCAATCTAATCCTTTATTTTAGAACCTAAACTACCCTCATTCCTTTAGAGATGGATTTGAGAAGTTAGATATAAGCCATTCGCCTCGCTCGGATCAAAATCTGGCCTCTACTAGGGTATACCAAAAAAAATAACTTATGTTGTTAAACAGTCTACTTAAATGATTCATTTTGTGCACACATTTCCATTTTTATCTTCTAGATAAATAAGGTGATTTTCAATCATTGCAGTTGTATATTCATACAAAGAAAGAGGGAGGAGAATAGAGTTACATTTCATTTCAAAGATAAGGGAATGGGAAGAGAATTACATCAATTATTCTTCAACAATAAAGATAAACTACTTCTAGCACTTCAAATATTCGTTCCTTCATTCATAAAAATCACATATTCAAATATCAAATATAAACAATCATTTTGAGACTCGATAAATAAACAATTTCTCACCATCATATGTGAGTCTATTCAATGTTTATCAAGCCTCTAGATGCATATTCATTCATTCAATCATCAATATGGGTCCACCATCACTTCATGTCATCATTCTAATCATATTTCTAAACATGGTATATTCAAATAAAGTCAATCAATCAATTAAAATTTAATACAAAGCCATTATCTAGAATCATGGCACTTCTACCTAGATTTGATATTTCCTATCATGGTAATTCTTCCTATTACTATTCTAGCATAATTCAATCGATTTAAAATAGTTCTAAATATGAAAATTCTAACCTAGCATGGGATTTCTAGCCTAATCAATCAAGTTCAAACATGGCCATTCTAGCCCAATCCAAGCATTCAAGGGTAAATATGGTAATTCTTACCTAATCTATGCTATTTCCTAGCATACTTCAAAAATCAATTATAAGTCTTCCTAGTATGAGTCTAATCATGTGCTCTTAAGCATGATTCTAAACATGTACTCCTAAGCATGGTTTTAAACATTTATAAAGAAAATAAAGTCCTAATCATGTTTCTTACCTAATCTATGCTATTTCCTAGCATACTTCAAAAATCAATTATAAGTCTTCCTAGTATGAGTCTAATCATGTGCTCTTAAGCATGATTCTAAACATGTACTCCTAAGCATGGTTTTAAACATTTATAAAGAAAATAAAGTCCTAATCATGTTTCTAAATAAGGAAGGAAAAATCTTGACACGATTTTCCATCTCGCAAAACAAAGAAAGGGTTAAACAATTCATAAAACCCTAATCATGCTCCTAAGCATCAATATAAATCCTAAACATGCTTATTCTAAGCATAAATAAACCTAAACATGTTATTCTGAAGTAAGAAAATAAAGAATAAAAAAACAGGGAGAAGAAAGAACTGCTCTCGAGACGTATCCTTTTCGGGTTTAAAGTAATAGAACGCCTAAAAAAACTTTAAACTAGAAAAGACTCATTGAATTCTGAAGTGTTTCTACAAGAGGGAGAAGAGAAGATTTTGATGTGTCTTGGGAAGTAAGGAGGAGGGGGGTTTATATAATTGAGGACTGGAATTGAAAAAGAAAACAAAATCTAAAAAAGGAAGGTTATAAACAAAAATTTTCAAATATGAAAGGATAATAGCCGGCTGGCTATTGAAAGACCACTGACCAAACACTCTAATAGTCGGCCAACTGTTGGTAGACCGCGAGCTGGCAGTGTGACAGTCGGCTAGCTGTCTCACGACCATCGACTGGTTGTTGCCCACCAAACCCTTCGGTTTTCATTTTTTTAATGCAGTCCCTTCTGACCTTCAGCCATTCAATCACACGTAATTCTTTGAGTCCAACTTCAATTCATGATCCATAAAATTCTATGAAAAATAGACATTTGTAGCTTCACAACAGTATATGACTCGTCATCAAATTCCTCCTAGATTAATTTTTGTGATTTTTTTGAAGTCATGTGTTAGTTTTTGAGACTTTTGGTTGGTTTGATGCGTTCGAAACTAGAAAGTATACTAGTCGCACAAGTAATAAAGTGATAAGTAAGATATCGTTCCCACGAGGATTGATTCTAATTGAATTTGTTATTTCCAGCAACAATTAACCAAATGGGGGGGTTTGTTGGTTGATTAACTAGATGAAAAACAGAATACGACGGTAATTAATGAATAACACAATGCAAACTTAATTGAAATGGGAATTAATCAATGACAGAAATCTGGTCAATGGATCATTCTCCACCACAAGATATGGATTTGCGAATTAATTGTAGAATTATCATCCATTTACACCATTGAAATTATCAACCGTAGATAACAATAAGCTCTGTTATCCCAATCTTTCCTTACTTTGTTGTTAAATAAAACAGGCTCTTTATTTAATCTCTATCCATTAAACAACCTAGAACAAGCTCTCTAAATTTAATTCAATGGATGCATTATGATAAGAAAGACAGGTTGATCTAAGCAATAAACACACAAGCTCGGATTATTTAACTTAGGTTATATTCTCCAATTGCAATCTCTGATCACAATTTTGCTACTAATGATTAGAAATTCAAGACAATTACGGATCAAGATTTCTAGTCTAGCAATAGACAATATCCAGATTATATTCAGTTGGCCACCCAAATACAATCCAGCAAGCAATCATAAGCATTAAACATAGGAAAATACAAGCAACTTCAATTAGAGAATTGGATAACAATTCCTTGCACAATCAATTCACAAAAACCATATCAAGGGCTTTGAAATCACCCTCAACCAATTCAGATTTAGTTACACATATTCAGATAGAATACAAATACAATACAATATGGAGACATTCCAGAAAATGAAAGGGAAAGGGAAAACTTAGCAAATTTGATGAAATCTCTTAGGATTTGTAGTTCTTCCTCTTTCCAAGCCTTCAATCTCCTTCAAGAACTCCAAGAGATGAGAGAAATCCAAAGATGCAGCCTCCTCCACGTTCTCCCCTCTTCAAGTTATGAAAATAAAACCCTAAAATGTGTTTAAATACTCTGCTACAGTGACTTGCTACAGTGCCCCGTATTATACATGCTACAGTGCTTGTGGAATTATATTTCTATACATCTCACACTGTTTTGATTACAACTTTTGGTACACTGAATGGATTTATAAACCGTAAATTTCTCCAGAAAATAGACTTCGAGAGCTTTCCAACGGTATATAACATGTCATCGGGTTCATTGTATATCAATACAATTAAATCCGAGAAGATCACTGACTAGCAGAGGTGAAAATGAAGGGTTTTACTCCATTTTTGTGCAAGTTGCTCCAAAACTCCTACAAACATCAAAACCACACAAAAACATAAAAATACCAAGGAATATAGCAAAGAAACATGGAAGAATTGATATAAAAGTAATACATAAATAGACACCTATCATGGTTTCTTCTCACCTTTCATCCATTTGCTTCCAGGGGCATTTCAATCATTTTTATTACTCGACATTCATCTTCACTTCATCATTGAGCCCCAAGAATCCAATGTCTACAGCTTTATCCCTACTTTGGAGAAGTTTGTGAGACACAAAAATCGACAAAGTGCTCTTGCTTTGTCTTTCCTCCTTTTATCTTGGCATCCTTGCCTTTATTTACATTCTATTAGCTTTATCATCATCTGCTTTCCTCTTCAATTCTTGTAAAAGAGAAGCACCCACTCAAGGGCTAAATTTGCCCATCCAAAGGTTGATGGGCTTACTCAAGGGCTAGTATGCCCACTTAAAGGCTAAAATGCATCCTTCTAATGTATGCAACACACTCTTCTAGTGCAAACAGATGCATCCCTATGACGCACAATGTGCACTCTTCTAGTGTAGACAAATGCATTCTTTTAATGCATGAAGTGCATCCTTACAATGCTGAGATAAAACACTCTTCAGTGTACTTACTTTTTAGGGTTTTTAACACTCTTCAGTGCACCTATTTCTTAGGGTTTCTAATGCTCTTCAGTGCAGCTACTTCCTAAGGTTTGTTAGCACTATTTAGTGTGCCTATTCTAAGGGCTTTAAACACTCTTAAGTACACTTACTTTCTAATGTTTTCAACACTCTTCAATACACCTCTTCTTAGGGCTTATGCTTATTCTAAGGGCTTAAAACACTCTTAAGTGCACCTACTCCTTAGGGTTTTTAACACTCTTTGATACGCCTCTTCTTAGGGTTTATGCCTATTCTAAGGGCTTAAAACACTCTTAAATGCACCTAATTCCTAGGGTTTCTTCTAATGAATGCCCTTCGGGAAAACATTTATCATGCACTGCTTCGCAGTCTTTAGACCTTTTCATTCTTCATACCTTCGACTGAGTATTCTTCATTCTCCTTTGATCTCTTTAGACTTTTCTATTTTTTGGGTTTCATGCCCTTCTTCCTAGTCCACAGGGGAAAATTCTAGTTTGCTATAGTTTAGTATTCTTTGTTCTTAATCTCCTTAGATTTTGCATTCATAGGATTCTCCACTAGGGAAGTTCATGTCATATTGTTGATTCTCGGATTCACTAGGGATCTTTCGTTGTCCTTACAAATTCATGCAAAATATCAAACATTTCTTGATGATTTCAAATCAATTCAAATTTTACCTTATTTAGTGTGCTCTTCAACAAACTACTTTCTAGTCTCTGGAGGAATTCTTCCATGCAGGTCGGTCGAAGATTCCATTGACTGATGTTACTCTTTCTTTATGAGTTGCCAAACTATTGCCATGGCCGAATGCTTATCACTGGTTGTGTTTGAAAATTCTTTCAGTCCTAAGGTTGATATAGAGTTTTTCTTCTCTTTTCCTTTCTTTGTATCTCTTTTCTATTTCTCTCTCTTCTTTTCTATTTCTCTCTCTTCTTTTCTTTATCTCTCTTTCTTTATTTGTTTTTCTCTCTATCTTTCTTTCTTTTCTCTCTCTTCTTTCTCTTTTTTTTCTTTTTCTTTCTTTCATTCTTTTTCTCTCTCTTCTTTCTCCCTTTTTTTTTGCCTCTTACCTTTTACCTTTCCAACTATCTGACTATGAATCTTCTTCTTTTTTTTTTTTCAAATCCTTTCTTCATGGCAGATTTCCTTCTTCAAGATGAACATCAAATTTCTTCTTCAAAACCCTTTCTTTAGGGTAGACTTCAACTTCCTTCTTCATGGCGAACTTCCTTCTTCAAAGCAAATCCTTTCTTTAAGGTGGACGACTTCTTTGAGAAAGATACTTTCTTCAAGGGAGATTCCTTCTTTAAGGTAGAAGTCTTCTTCAAGGCGAGTTCTAAGACTGCACTGCCCACTTCTAGTGATATGTACTTCTTATAAAGTATTGTGTCCCTTCTAGACCATGTGAGTTCTTTCAAGAAAGTTTGACTTGTTCTAAGTGATTTGCAATTCCTACGAATTAAGTCTCTTCTAAACTTTACTTGCACTTCTTGTGTGCTTGACTATTTCAAATCTTTCTCTTCAAATGTGGTCCTCTTTGATTGTCTTCAATTGTGGCAATTCTTATTTTTATGGTGATCCTCATTGTAGACACTGAATTTTTGAGGCTCAATGAAGAAATGGAGATGATGTTGAGCAAAGATAATGACCAAAATGCCGTTAGAGGCCAAGAAAGGAAATGTGAGACGAAGTTGGTGACAGGTCTTGAAAACTGACATATCACTTCAAAAAATCACAGAAAATAATCCAGAAGGAATCTCATGGTGAGTTTGTACCATTACGAAGCTACGGATGTCGAGTTTTCGCATAAATTTAGGGATCACAAATCAGAATTGAACTCAAAACGTTTTTTGAGCAATTGAATATATAAAGGTCAGAAAGGACTACATTGTAAAATTGTAAAATAGAAAGGGCCAAATAGTAAATGCATTGCTCACGCGGCACTGTTCACTCGAAACTGTTCAAGTGTTACTGTTCATCTGAATCCTACTTGGTTTTTTTATCACTTTATCACTCCAAGGAAAGCTGATATAAGCACACTTCTCAAGGCATCCAGAAATCCTCTCTCTCTCCCTCTTGGACACACTTGTGAGAATTCTAAGGAGTCCTTTCTAGTTTAATGTTTTTCGAGCATTTTATATTGCTCTGAACCGGGAAAAGGTACATCATGAGAGTAGTTTTCTCTTCTCCCTCATATTTTCTTTTTTATTTTTCTTGCTTAGAATTAGGCATGTTTAGGTTTATTTATGCTTAAAAAAAGCATTTTTAGAGTTTTATTTTATGCTTAGGAGCATGTTTAGGGTTATTATTAATTGTTTTAACCCAATTTGTTTTACAAGATGAATAAGCGTGTTGAGGTAAGTCTATAATCCTTCCTTTTTTAGAATCGTGCTTAGAAATTTATTTTCTTTGCGAATGCTCAGAATCATGACTAGGAGAATATGTCTAGAATCGTGCTTAAGAGCACATAATTAGAATCAAGATAGAAAAAATTATTTGGTTTGATGAATGCTAGGAAATAGCATAGAATAGGTAAGAATTACTGTTTTACCCTTGAATACCATGAATGCCATGTTTAGGCCAGAATAAGCCATGAGAATCATGTTTTAGGCTAGAAATGCTATGATACATGATATGAATTATATTAGAATAACTATAGGTAGAATTGCCATGATAGAATTTATCAAAATCTAGGTTAGAATGCCATGATATTAGATTATGACTTTGTTTGATTATTTATGAATGTATGAATATATCATGATTAGAAGTGTGATTGTATGATGCCATGAAGTGATGGTGGACTCACATTGATGGTGAGAGACCATCACTCAGAATGAATACTTGAATAACATGAATATGTATGTAGAAACTTGATAGACATTGAATAGACTCACAAATGATGGTGAGGAATCATTATCTATCGAGTCTTGACTTGAATACCTATGATATATACGATGGATTGTATGGATGAAATATAGAATTTAATTTATTGTTGAATGACAATTGTTGTAATCCTCTCCCATTCCCCCATGTTTGAAGGAAATGTAATCCATTCTCCTCCCTCTTTCTTTATATTAATATACAACTATTATTTATTGAATAATCACCTCACATGCCTAACAAAGATACAAATAGAAACGTGTGCATAAAACAAACAACACTAAGCAGACTAAGTAATAAAACGAGATATTTCTATTTGGTATTTTCCAAGTGGAGGTCGGATTTACATCCGGGAAGATTGAAGGACTTGTATCTAACTTTTCGAACCCATCCTTGAACGCATTAGGGTAGTTTAGGTCCCAAAGAGAGGGATCAGATTACCCCCATTCATTTCCAATTGAATAATTGGGTGGCGACTCCTTTCTTTAAACGTGTCCATGGCTCGTTTGTGTTCTCTTAAGTCTCGAAAGAGACTTTGACACAGTATCGTGGTCGCAAATGCTCTAGCAGGATGAAAGCCCTGTTCACAGTGGCGACTCTACTAGGGATAAGGAAAGTTGATTCTGATAGGAATACCAAGTTTTAATACCTTGTGCTGATATAATGAATCCTTGCATCACTACACTTTTGTACACAATGAGCACGAAATGCCTAAACTAGCCATGTGGCATTGGCATGAGAAGTCTTTGGCTTTATTCGACCCTTAGATGACTCATGTTGGTGTCACCACCTTTGAGCATGTACCATTGAATTGGTATAAGAAGAGACCAGCCTAACGGGGCATCTCTGGCTCGAAAGAGCCCAGACCATTGGATCCTTGAGACTCAAGCCCATATAGACGACTCTAGAAATTTCCAATACGATGAAAATCTAAAACCCATGTTGAATTCTGTAGATGTAAACTTTCCATGATTAGAATAACATCAACCCAAGCCTTATGGAACCATGAACAAATGCCACATGTCAAGTCACCTATAAGAATAAAATGGGAACATGTGCCACAAGTTAAGGTTATAATGACATTTTGAAAACCATGTTATGATAACCATGAAGAATCCAGCATCAACATCAATTTTAGAATTAGAAGAGAAATCTTGCATTCCCACATCACATGATGATGACTTGGGAATGAAGCCAAAAATCCTAGGAAAAGAGACTCGACCTCACGTGTGTGGGAGAAATAAGGTTGGAAGGCTGAAAGCATGTCTATGCCCTTGTATGAGCATGCATCATATCATGCATACATGCATGCATACATGTATGCATACATGGCATTAACACCTTTGTTTTGCAGACATCATACCTTAGGTTAGACTAGGTGGTTGTTTGACAAGGTAAGAAGAATCAGTCGACAAAATGGCTGCACCTAACAACAACAATGCTGAAATAGTCCAATTGAGAGCTGATATGGAGCCCATGCTTTCATCGATGATAGACTGGCAGGTTTCCCTATCAAAACATTTGAAGAATTATTTGACTCAGGCATCCAAATAGAAGATTTGGAGGCCAAACAGAAGAGAAGCAACAACAAAAATCAAGAGTAATATGACCAATTCAGCAGATCAAACAGTGAGGATGCATAAGTGAATGGGACAATCCTTGACCTAGGGAAAAGAATAACAATGTTTTGAAATGTTTAAGAATGATACAAGAGTTGTGTATTCTTTTGATGATCATTGATTAACTGCAATACTGATTGAAAATAGATTTTTGATAATACATGAGATTTCAGAATATAGAACTTTATATCACTTAGAGAAACTTTATGTGAATAAAGCTTGGTGTTGAGATCTTGTAAGACTCTAGATCCATTTGATCACCACTCGAGATGAAATCCTTGGCTTCACAACATAAGGGAAGTGATTTAGGCCTTCTTTGGATCGATTGAGCCTTGCAAGCCCACTTATGCTTACTTCATCATCACTAATATACCCTATGAAGCCAGCCTAATAAAGCCTTTTCTTTGTGAAACTACAAAATTTATCCTAACATTAGAAAAATTTTTCTTACATAGTACCTTTCACTCATAACATATGAACATTCTCGAAAAGAGCATTGAGAGCCATGCTTATGAGAGAATGAAAAGAAGTTGACAAGTTTAGTACAATTTTGAGCTCGAAGAAAAAAGGAAAACAAAAGAAGAAAACAAAAAAAAAAGAAAGAAAGAAAAGAAAAAATAAAAAAGAAAAAGAAAAGAAGAGTGCTAATTCCATTGCACATAAAATATAGGGGTGTAGGCACTCAAAATCAAAAGCAAAGCAAACGTAGTGGGTGAAAACTCAAAGTTTAAAGGAAGAAGTTGATGCTCTCAAATAAAACCTAGAATAGTTGTATAACTATGGGTGAGCTAAGCTTATAGTTTCCTTTATCATACCTTGACCCTAGCTTATCATTACAAGCTTGATAAAAACCTAATGATCCTTGATGTGGTGATAAGCCTACATTGAGAGTGGTGTGAAAAACAGGCTTATGGTGGTCCTTCTATCTTTAGAGATTGATGATGCGTTCGAAACTAGCAAGTATACTAGTCGCACAAGTAATAAAGTGATAAGTAGATATCGTTCCCACGAGGATTGATTCTAATTGAATTTGTTATTTTCCAGCAATAATAAACTAAACAGGGGGGGTTTTGTTGATTGATTAACTAAACTTAATACGAAAGCAAATGAAGAATAACACAAAGCAAAGTTAAATGGAGTGAAAAATCAATGAGAGACACTTGGTTAAGAGTTCATTCTCTGCCACAAGATATGAATTTGTGAATTAACCTAGAATTGTAATCCAATTACAGCATTGAAGTTATCAACCGTAGATAACAACAAGCTCTGTTATCCCAATCTTTCCTTACTTTGTTGTTAAATAAAACAAGCTCTTTATTTAATCTCTATCCATTAAACAACCTAGAACAAGCTCTCTAAGTTTAATTCAATGGAAGCATTACGATGAGAAAGATAGGTTGATCTAAGCAATAATCACACAAGTTCGGATTATTTAACCTAGGTTGTATTTTCCAATTGCAATCTCTGATCACAATTTTGCTACTAATGATTGGAAATTCATGACAATTACGGATCAAGATTTCTAATCTAGCAATAGACAACAACAGATTATATTCAGTTGGCCATTCCAAATACAATCAGTAAGCAATCATAAGCATTAGATATGGGAAAATACAAGCAACTTCAATTAGAGAATTGGATAACAATTTCTTACACAATCAACTCACAAAATCCATATCAAGGGCTTTGAAATCACCCTCAACCAATTCAGATTTAGTTACACATATTCAATCAGAATAACAAATACAATACAGAGAAATTCCAGAATTGAAAAGGAAAGAAAGAACTTAGCAAATTCTTTGAAAATCTTATTTGTAGATGAAGCTTCTTGGAATTGTAGTTCCTCCTCTTTCAAAATCTTCTTTCTCCTTCAAGAACTCCAAGGGATGAGAGAAATCCAGAAATGCAGCCTCCACCACGTTCTCCCCTCTTCTGCTTCTCAAAATAAAACCCTAAAATGTGTTTAAATACTCTGCTACAGTAACCTGCTACAGTGTCCCGTATTATACATGCTACAGCGATTTGTGGAATTACATTTCTATACTTCTCACACTGTTTTGATTACAACTTTTGGTACACTGAATGGATTTATAAACCGTAAATTTCTCCAGAAAATAGACTTCGAGAGCTTTCCAACGGTATATAATATGTCATCGGGTTCATTGTATATCAATACAATTAAATCCGAGAAGATCACTGACTAGCAGAGGTGAAAATGAAGGGTTTTACTCCATTTTTGTGCAAGTTGCTCCAAAACTCCTACAAATATCAAAACCACACAAAAACATAAAAATACCAAGGAATATAGCAAAGAAACATGGACGAATTAATATGAAAATGATATATAATTAGACACCTATCAATTGATCACTATTTTCTCTTTGTATAAAGCTATCTGAGTTTTAACAAGTGAAGTATTATTGGCTATACAGAGAGACAAAGAATTTTGAATGGAGCAATTCTTGCTTAGAGTCGAAATTGTGAAAATCACCATGTCAATGCATTACCATTGAGCTATTGAATTTGAGAAATCTTTGAGGAACTTGAATGTGAATTAAATTGGTACACAACTTGTTATTGGAGGATGTTGGGTTTTTTGAAAAGTTGTCAAAAAGAAGAAAATCTATCAATAGTTTCAATTGAGGGTATCAAAGAAGCAACTTTGCCACCAACAATAAAGAAGCACGATATATAGAGTTAGCCGTTCTGTCTAGCATAGATGTCTAAAAAGAAGAAGGAATAATGCCTTTTAAGTTGGATGAAGAAATTCCCTAAGACAATAATAAACTTTTCATACAGGGGTTAAAGAATTACCCATTCATCTTGAGAAGCGAAAAGAAGCAAAGGGCAAAGAGTTGCCTATTTATCTTGAGAAAGAAAAGAAGCAAAGGGGTAAAGAATTACCTTATCCATCTTGAAAATCAAGGTAGATAGAATTATCTCAATCATCTTTAAGAAAGTGGAAGAAATGGTGTTAGAATGGACAACCTCTTTTGTAGGTGAATGTGAAGAAAAAGCTTGCTAAGCGAAAACCCAAAAGGGTAGCTTTGGCATGAAAGAAAAGAAGAAAAAGCTTGCTAAGTCGAAAACCCAAAAAGGAAAGCTTAGGCAAAAATTAGAGCCCAAAAAAAAAAGTAATGAAATGAGATGAATCATGTAAGAAAAAACCTAAAAAAGCAGAAGACTACCACCAAACCGCTGACTTGGGTCAACCTTGACTCAGTCCAATCTGATCAATGTCTTGGCCAAAATCAAGGGAACAGCTGTGAAGCCGAGTCCTATTTGAGGAATAACGATCACAAGATGTGGATCTCCAAGACCATCCGCTGAGACTAATAGAAACTGTGCAAGAAGGCAGAACTAAAGAAGACAAAGCCAACTAGATGAAGTCCTATCCAGCATTCTGAGCAAAGACATGATAGAAGATAATGTCATTTTACCGCCTCTAGTATGAATGCCCATCATGAAAATCGAAAAGTCAAAGAAGTGGACGAGATCAAATGCTAAGAGTGTCTAGTTAATATGAAGAATGGTGCTCTTAAAACTGGATGAGTGACGATCGAGTATGGTGGAGAATTCCTCATCCAGAGGGCAAAGCTCTTGCCCATTGAAACAAAAGACATGATCATGAGAATCCTAGAAGGTTGTACAATCGTTAAGAAAAAAGACATCAAGCTAGACATGACAAAGGAACTTCAAATGATAAGGATTGACGAATTCGAGTTATTTCCAGTATGTATCTTTTAAAGGCTTTAAAAGGGATTAGAGAGTCTTGGAAGAAACTCAGACATTTTGAACTATGAGAAGCGGCATTGAAAGGGGTGAAGAAAAGTAGAAGGGAAAAAGAGGGCCAATGGGGATAGTTTTTACTTATCATTAGCATCAACTGAAGAAACAACAACCTAAACCTAAAGATGTTCAACCTCCAAATCCAGACAAGCAACCTCTTGACGACTCGTCCAGACCAAGCAAATGAATCATATAGTTAGAAAAACTATTAGGATATGAGTCATGCATACATGAAGTATAGAGTAGCGCTTTACCTAGTACTAAGGAGACATTTATAACATACCCATGAGAAGCCTCCTGCATACAAAAGACTTGTGGTACCCACATTGCATTGCATATTATTGCATTTTGTGACTAACAATTGATTGAAGAATGACAGGAAACATGAAAAATACATAGTCAAATGACTTACCAGAATGGTATACAACCCAAAAGTGACCAAGTTTTATAGAATCATAATGCAGTATAAAATACTGGGGGTAACCGCAAAAGAAATGGGAATAGAAGTAGCACGATATACAAGTTACTTGGACAAGCAACTTAGCATCGATGAGATATAATGATCGCTTCAAGCAACATGAAATGCTAAATGCCTGGATGAAGTTTTTAAGCAGTACAACATGCCAAAAGAAGACAACCTTATATATGAGGATTACCATAATAATAAGGATTACTATACTTAAAGATAGTCGAAAAAGACCACATTTAAGAATAAAGATTTAAGATGGTCAGCCAGGTAAGAAATGCGAGTACAGTCCAGAAGACACTCAGTTTGTAAGATTTACAAATCGCGTAGAACAAGTGAAATTTTCTCAAAGCAGCTCACATGGTCTAGATAAGACACAATAGGTTGTACGAAGAACATATTGCTTTTAAGAAGATATCCATCCTGAAGAAAGAATCTCTCTTGAAAAAGATTTTTCTCTTTAAGAAGGCATCTCTCATGAAGAAGGAATTTTCCTTGAAGAAGGATGTTTACCTTGAAGAAGGAACCTCCCTTGAAGAAGGTATCCATATTGAAGAAGGAATCCACCTCAAAGAAGGCATCATCCTCAAAGAAGTTATCCACCTTGAAGAAGGAATCTCCCTCGAAGAAGGCATTTTCCCCGAAGAAGGCATCTTCTTGGAAAAAGGAATCTCCCTCGAAGAAGGCATCCACCTCGAAAAAGGCATTTTCCTCGATAAAGATATCCACTTTGAAAAAGAAATCTCCCTTAAAGAAGGCATCTACCATAAAGAAGACGTCCACCCTAAAAAGGCATCTTTTTTGTTTCACCATAAAGAAGGAATTTGAAGTCTACCCTCAGAAGGAATTTTAAAGAAGAAATTTGAAGTTTACCTTGAAGGACTTGAAAAAAGAAGAAGATTCATAGTCAGATAGTTTGACGGGTAAAGGGTGAAAGGTCAAAGAGAGAAAGTGATGTAGGACATATTAGGAATAAATTAGGGATTTTAATTTTGATTTTAGGGATTTTAATTAATTAGGGATTTTGACTATTATTAGGGATTTTGACTATTATTAGGGATTTTGACTTCCTAAATTAGGAGTAATTCCAATTTGAGTTATTTTCCTAATAAATAGTTTATTATTTTAATTTAGGATTTAATTTTGGTATGTTCTAATTAAACTAGGATTATAATTCTATTTCCTAATGGGATTTTATTTCCTAGTAGAACTATACTTTAAGGTCCTATAAATATGAGCATTTAGTTATGTTATTTTTTAAATTTGGTTATTATTGGTTTTTCATCTTTTAGTAAAAAGATTGTCTTCTCCTCAATTTTACTCTATTTCTCCCTAAATTTCTTCTATTATTTCTCCCATTTTCTCTGTCTACATCTCCCTCCCTTTCTTTTAATTTGAGGAACCCTGTTCCTCATCAATTGGTATCAGAGCATAGTTTTGATCCCCTCTTATACTATTTATCCTTTAATTTTTTGTTCAACTTATAAACCCTAAACCTCCCACCACCATTAATTTACTTTACCTCAATTTCATCTTCCATCACCCCTTTAAAAAAAACAAACAAACAAAACAAAAAAAAAAGAGTTACAGTCACTGTTCACCGGAGTTATTGTTCATAGAAAATGCTGTTCACGGAGTTACTGTTCACCGCGACCACCATCATACTCTTTGTGTCGATATCTACAATGTGTCCTTCAGTACAAACTTCAATACTCTCAATGATACAAGCCTCAGAAAATAGGATAAACATTATGTTTGATGCTTTGGAAAGTAGAAGGACGCGATGGATAATAAGATAGTAGAAATATTAGCAGCTTTAAAAGCCTTACAAGCTTCTATTCTCACAAAACAAGACTCTAACTCTAAAAACATATGAATAAAGGGATTTTGAGTGCAACTCCTAAGAACTATGAGGATGAATGTGACGATTCTAGTGGAGATGATGAAGCAAGCGAGATTGATCTTGAAGATAGACATGAATCTAAAGGTGATATTGAGATCGAGGGCAAGATGAATTTTAATGATGATGTGGAGCCTACATGTGAAGAATTTCATGAAATCATTCAAGAAATTGATTTCATAGGTTATGATTCATATTTAGGTTCTTCTACTCCTATCATTGGGTAAAACGGTGAAGTCTTCCATGGTAATTATTGTTTCTCTACCAATATCGAAGGCCGTTGGAGTATCAGTAATTTTTCTATCATGCGTACTTCCAATATTGGATCGTCATGAAGCAAAGATTTGGATTGACAACTTTCCAATGATCATGCAAGACAAGATGTGGCGTTTTCTTGTGTATTGGAAATTTCTTCCTTGAAAACTCGCTAGGAGTCGAGTTCTTTCAAGCGGAGGAGAATTGATGTAGGACATATTAGGAATAAATTAGGGATTTTAATTTTGATGTTAGGGATTTTAATTAATTAGGGATTTTGACTTCCTAAATTGGGAGTATTCCTAATTTGAGTTATTTTCCTAATAAATAGTTTACTATTTTATTTAGGATTTAATTTTGGTATTTTCTAGTTAAACTAGGATTATAATTCTATTTCCTAATGGGATTTTATTTTCTAGTAGAACTATACTTTAAGGTCCTATAAATATGAGCCTTTAGTTATATTATTTTTCAGATTTGGTTGTTATTGGTTTTTGATCTTTTAGTAAAAAGATTGTCTTCTCCCTCAATTTCACTCTATTTCTCCCTAAATTTCTTCTATTATTTCTCCCATTTCCTCTGTCTACATCTTTCTCCCTTTCTTTTAATTTTAGAAACCCGATTCCCTATCAGAAAAAAGAGAGAGAAAGGAGAGAGAGAAAAGAGAAAAGAAAAAGAGAAAGAAGAAAGAGAGAAGAGAGAGAAAAATAAAAAGAAAAATAAAATAAGAAAGAAAGAAAAAAGAAAAAAAGAAGGAGAAAAAAGGAAAGAGAGAGAAATGAGAAAAGAGAAGAAAAAAAGAAAAGAGAGAGAAAAGAGAAAAGAGAAAAGAGAAGAGAGAGAAAGAAAGAAGAAAAAGGAGAAAAAGAGAAAAAAAAGAAATTCCTCATCGACCATAGGACATTTCTGATGAAATCAGTAACAGTGCTCGACCATGGCAATGATTTAGCAACTCGAAAGAAAAGAAGACCAACCTCAGTCAATAGCATGTTCGATGAGAATCAATGGAAGAATTCCTCCAGATACTAGAAAGCAATTTGTTGAAGAACATACCAAATGAGGTAAAAATTTGAATTGATTTTACATCATCAAGAAATTTTTGAATTCTGTAGGAACTTGCAATGACAAATGGAAGAATCCACAATAAGTTCAAGAATCTGGAACTCTCTAGTGAGGAGAATGGCAAATGCAAAAGAAGTCGAGAATGAAGAATGTCGGAACATGATTTTCCTAGTGGATTGAAAGGAATCAAGAATAGAAGCATGGGCATGAAACCCATTGAATACAAAATTTGAAGTAGATTAAGGAAACTTGAAGAATAGTCAGAAAAAGGCACAAAACCCAATGAATGCAAAGACTGAAGAAGATCGAAGAAGTATGAAAAATACTCAGAAGAGGGGCATGAAACCCAATGAATGCAAAATCTGAAGAGATTAAAGATGAATAAAGAATACTCAGCCGAAGGCTGAAAGAATATGAAAATCTAAAGACCGCGAAGCAATGCATGATTAAAGTTTTCCTAATGGGCATGCATTAGAAGGAAGCCCTAAGAAGTTGGTGCACTTAAGAATGTTTTAAGCCTTTAGAATAAGCACAAGCCTTAAGAAGAGGCGCACTGAAGAGTGTCAAAAATCCTAAGAAGTATATACACTTAAGAGTGTTTTAAACTCTTAGAATAGGCACAAACCCTATGAAGAGGCACACTAAAGAATGTTAAGAACCCTAAGAAATAGGTGCACTGAAAAGTGTTGAAACCCTAAGAAGTAGGTGCACTGAAGAGTGTTTTATCATAGCATCATAATGATGCTTTCTAGCCCTTGAAAAGGATACATCAACCCTTAGATGGGCACATTAGCCCTTGAACGACCATATCCACACTTAAATGGGCGTATTAGCCCTTAAACCAGCACATCTACCCTTAGATAGGCACATTAGCCCTTGAACGGGCACATCTGCATTAGATGGACGTATTAGCCCTTGAACGGGCACATCTGCCCTTAGATGGGCATATTAGCTCTTGAATGGGCACATTAGCATTCGAATGGGTGCACTTGTTTGTGGGAATAGAAGAAGAGAAAGAGATGATGAGGAAGTCTGATAGAATAAGTACAAAGACGAATATGCCGAAAGGAAAGAAAGAAAGATGAAGCAAGAGTACTTTGTCGACTTTTGTGTCGCACAAACCTCTCCAAAGAAGGGGGTAAGCTATACACACTTGAATTTTTGAGGCTCAATGAAGGAATGAAGATGAATCTTGAGCAAAGATAATGACCAAAATGCCCTTGGAGGCCAAGAAAGGAAAAGTAAGATGGAGTTGGTGAAAGGTCTCAAAAACTAATGTATGACTTCAAAAAATCATACAAAATAATCCAGAAGGAATCTGATGCTAAGTCATATACCGTTGCGAAGATACGGATGTCTAGTTTTTGTAGAAATTTATGGATCACAAATCGGAGTTGAACTCAAAAAGTTGTCAGCAATTGAATACATAGAAATCAGAAGGGACTGCACTGCAAAAGTGTAAAATATGAAGGGTGGTACTGTTCATGCAGATTTTTCACGTGTTACTATTTATCCGAATCCTACATTGGTTTTTTTATCACTTTTTCACTCCAAGGAAAGCCTATATAAGCACACTTCTCAAAGCATCCAGAAATTCTCTCTCTCTCCCTCTAGGACACACTTGTGAGTTTTCAAGGAGTCTTTTTTAGTTTAATATTTTTCGGGTGTTTTACATTGTTTTAAACCCAGAAAAGGTACATCTTAAGAGCAATTTTCTCTTCTCCCTCATATTTTCTTGTTTATTTTTCTTGCTTAGAATTAAGTATGTTTAGGTTTCTTTATGCTTAGAAAAAGAAAAAGCATGTTTAGGGTTTTATTTTATGCGCAGAAGCATGTTTAGGGTTATTATGAATTGTTCTAACTCAATTTGTTTTACAAGATGGATAAGCATGTCGAGGTAAGTTTGCAATCCTTTCTTTTTTAGAATCATGCTATTTTCTTCGCGAATGCTTAGAATCATTACTAGGAGAACATGTCTAAAATCATGCTTAAAAGCACATGATTAGAATCATGATAGGAAAGCTTATTTACTTTAATGAATGCTAGGAAATAGCATAGAATAGATAAGAATTATCGTTTTACCCTTGAATGCCATGATTGATGTTGGATGTTTGAATTAGGCTAGAATATGCCATGAATCCCATGTTTAGGCTAGAATAAGCCATGAGAATCATGTTTTAGGCTAGAAATGCCATGATACTTGATATGAATTATGCTAGAATAGCTATAGGTAGAATTACCATGATAGAATTTATCAAAATCTAGGCTAGAATGCCATGATATTAGATTATGGCTTTGTTTGATTGTTTATAAATGTATGAATATATCATGATTAGAAGTGTGATTGTATGATGCCATGAAGTGATGGTTGACTCATATTGATGGTGAGGGACCATCACTTATAATGAATACTTGAATAACATGAATATGTATGTAGAGACTTGATAGACATTGAATAGGCTCACAAATGATGGTGAAGAATTCGTTATCTATCAAGTCTCGACTTGAATACCTATTATATATAAGATGGATTATATGGATAAAATATAGAATTTACTTTATTGAATAACAATTATTGTAATCCTCTCCCATTCCCCCACGTTTGCAAGGAAATGTAATCTATTCTCCTCCCTCTTTCTTTGTATGAATATACAACTGTCATTGATTGAATAATCACCCACATGCCTAGTAAAGATAAAAATGAAAATGTGTGCATAAAACGAACAATGCTAAGCAAACTAAGTAACAATACGAGATATTTCTATTTGGTATTTCCCAAATGGAGGTCGGATTTACATCTGGGTGGGTCGAAGGACTTGTGCCTAACTTTTTGAACCCATCTCTGAAGGGATAAGGGTAGTATAGGCCCAAAGCGAGGGATCGGATTGCCCCCATTCATTCCAAATTGAATAATTGGGTGACAACTCCTTTCTTCAGACATGCCCATGGCTCGTTTGTGTTCCCTTAAGTTTCAAAAGAGGCTTTGACACATTGTTGTGATTGCAAACACTCTTACGGGATGAAAGCCTCGTTCACACTCATCAATAATGTTATCCTACTTTAGGCATGTTGTACATTGTACTACTTAAAAACTTAATCCATGTGTTGAACACATCGTGCTACTTCAGGCGATTGTTAAGTCTCATAGAGATGAAACTGCTTGAGAGAAGTCTCATTGAGATTGAGCTACCTGATCCAGGCAATATACACATCATGCTGACTTGGAAGCCTGATCCAGGCGATTTGAACATCGTGCTAAACTAAAGAGCCTGATCTAAGCAGCTTGTGCATCGTGTTAAATCAAGGAGCCTTCAGGTGGCTTACACATTATGCTACTTCAAGTTATTCCTCATCGAGATTGACTTGCACATCATGCTACTTCTATTAGGCCTCATCGAGACTGACTTGCACATCATGCTGCTTCTATTAGGTCTCATCGAGATTTGCTTGTACATCGTGTTGCTTCTATTGGATGTCATTGAGACTAACTTACATATCATGCTACTTCTATTGGGTCTCATCGAGACTGACTTGTACATCGTGCTGCTCCTGTTGGGTCTCATCGAAACTAACTTGCACATCATCCTGCTTTAATTAGGTCTTATCGAGACTGACTTATATATCGTACTGCTTCTATTCCTTTAGGTGTTGAGCCCTTTTTTTTGCGGTTACCCCCAATATTTTATACTATATTATGATTCTACAAAACTCGATCACTTCTAGACTTTGCTCCTTTTTGGACTATGCTTCCTACAAGAAAAGGATTTATGTTTCATGTATGCATGCTCTATGCTTATGCTAAATGTGTATGTCTCTTGGGCTAGGCGACCATTGAGGGTGTGGATCGACTTCGAGTCAGCTTGATATTCTTATAAGAGGATACCAAGAATGACTTAACGATGAGCACGGAGAGATTTTTGGTACAATGGACTCGTGCAATGAATCTTCAAATGCTCAAAACAATCTCCTAGCGAATAGTCAGTCTACTTATTTTAAGCACCATTTCTTATGCTTCCTTCGAGATGATTGAGACAATTCTATCTGCCATGATTTTCAAGATGGTTAGGGCAATTCTTTGCCCCCTACTTCTTTTCTTTTCTCAAGATGATTGGGCAATTCTTGACCCCCTGTTTGAAAAGTTAGTACTATCTTAGGGAATTTCTTAATCTAGCTTTAAAGGCATTATTCCTCTTTCTTTGTAGACATTCATGTAAATGAAATGGCTAACTTCTTCCATATATCTTGCTTCTTCACTGTTGGTGGCAAGGTTGCCTTCATTGATAGGAATTGCTGGTAGATTTTCTTCTTCTTAACATGTTTTCAACACATCCAATATCCTCCAACGATAACTTGGAACACTAAATGTGAGTTGTGCATCAATTTGATTCACATTGAATTCTTCAAAGATTTCTCAAATTTGATAGCTCAATGGTAATGCATTGATATCATGATTGTTCACAATTTCGATTCTAATGCCAAAATTGCTTCATTCAAGATTCTTTGTGTATGTGTGTGTGTGTAGCCAATCATATTTCACTTGACTTGGATAGCTTTATGCAAATAGAAGCTAGTAATCAATCTCTAAAGGTAGAAGGACTACCATAAGATGACTTTCATACCACTCTCCACTAATGTAGGCTCATCACGATATCAAGGATCATTAGGGCTTTATCAAGCTTGTAATGTCAGTCTTGGTCAAGGTATGATAAGAAAATTATAAGTTTAACTTGCTCATAGTTACACAACCATTCTGGGTTTTAATTAGGAGTATCAACTCATTTTCGTTACCATGTTTGTTTCAATTTTGATTTTGAATGGTTACCCCCCTAAACTTTGGAGTCTTCATCCATCATGTTTGTTTTGCTTTGATTTTGAGTGGCTATGCCCTTAAACTTTACGAGCAATAGGATTAGCACTCTTATTTTCTTATTTTCTTTTTTTTCTTTCTCTTTTTTCTTTTGTCCTTCTTTTTTTTACTTTCTTCTTTGAGCTCAAAATTGTATAAAAACTTGTCAACTTCCTTTCATTCTCCTATAAGCATCGCTCTCAATGCTTTTTTCTAGAACATTCATATGCTATGAGTGAAGGGTATTATATAGGAAAATCTTTCGATGTTTTGTGGTTTAACAAAGAAAAAGCTTGATTAGGCTCAATGAGGTATACTAAGGATAATGACGTATAGATAGGTGGGCTTGAAAGGCTCAATCGATCCAAAAAAGGTCTAAATCACTTCCCTCACATTGTGAAGCCTAGGATTTTGGCTCGAGTGGTGATCAAACGGGTTCTAGAGTCCTATGAGATCTCAACACCAAGCTTTATTCACACGAAGTTTCTCTTGGTGATATAAAATTCCATATTCATGGCTATTGTGCTCAAATATTGAAGAAATCAAGAATGAAACTCATCTAGCAAAAAGAGTCAACTATGTAAACAACACTATCTCATGTATTACCAAAAATCTATTTCCAATAAGCATCATGATTTTATCAATGATCATCAAAGAACACACAACTCACAAACGTAACATTCTCAAAATGAAGCATTTTAAAACATCATTACTCTTTCTCTGGGCTAGGAATTCTTCTATTGTCGATCAAGTCTAGTATCTCATGTCGAAGGCGGCGGCATTTGTTGGTGATATGACTAGTTTGTTAGTGAAAATCACAATATTCATAATGCTTGTGGTTGGCTGGTCGTGGGTTTTGTGAAGGCTTTGGTGTTAATGGGAGCATCACAAATTAGGCATGGAGGTCCTCAAATACTTCAAACAAGGGTCATTCCAGTTAACTGAACTTTCTTGGTTGATGTTCTTCTACATCCTCGTTATCTAACCTGCTAGTTTGGCCATACTGTCCTTGATTTCTTTTAGGGTATCTGTTACTCTTCTTTTATTTGGGCTTTGTAGACACTTGATTTTTTAGCTCAATGATGAGACATGGATGTGCGTTTAGCAATATGAAATGCCCGAAGAGACCTTTTGAATGGAAAAAAGTGTCAAAGGCCAAACAACCAAAAACCCAATGACCAACTTCAAAAAATCATAGAAATTAATCTACAAAGAATCAGATAACGAATCATATACCGTTGCGAAGCTACGGATGTCTAATTTTTATAGAAATTTACGAATTATAAATTGGAGTTTTGTACAAAAAAGTTATGATTGATTAAACATAACTAACTTAGAGTGCATTTTTCATTGGTGGCACTGTTCATGTCGATGGTACTGTTCAACGACTGACCGATACTATTCACTAGCACTGTTCATCCGGATCCCACATTGTTTTTTTATCACTTTTTCACTTCATGAAAAGCCTATTTAACTACACCTTAGGCACACTTCTAGGGCTATCTAGAAATCCTCTCTATTTTCCTCTAAGATATGCTTGTGAGAATTCCAAGGAGTCCTTTCTAGTCAATATTTTTTGGATGTTTTATATTGCTCTAAACCCGGAAAGGGTATGTCTTGCGAATAGTTTTCTCTTCTCCCTTCTCTTTTCTTATTTATTTTTTTCTCAGAATTAAGCATGTTTAGGATTTATTTTGATGCTTAGAAACATGTTACGATTTTATATAATTGTTTAATCCTTTATTTGTTTTGCAAGATGAAAATGCTTGTTAAGGTAAGTCATATATCCCTTTTTTATTAGAAACATGTTTAAGAGTTTATTTTCTTTGTGAATGCTGAGAATCATGCTTAGGAGCACATGTCTAAAATCATGCTTAAGAGCACATGATTAGAATTATGTTAGAAAGACTTATGATTTTTTAAGCATGCTAGGAAATAGCATAAAATAGGTAAGAATTACCACATTTACCCTTGAGTGCTTGAAGTAGGCTAAAATTGCTATGATTACGTTATAATATGCCATGATTTGATATGATTGACATGAATGGGCTAGAATAGCCATGTTTTGTTATGATTGATTGACTGAGGCTAGAAATGTCATTCTAGAGAAGAATTGCCATATTTAGAATTATAAGAGTGCTATAATAGAATTATCAAATCTAGGTTGAAGTGCCATGGTTCTAAATTATGGCTTTGTGTTGAATTTTAATTGATTGATAGGAATGAATGTATGAATATACCATGTTTAGAAGTATAATTGAATAATTGGATGATGCCATAAAGTGGTGGTGGATTGACATTGATGGCGAGGGACCATCACTTATGAACTAATTGAATTTATGAATATGCACGTAAGAGGCTTTATAGACATTGAATAAACTTACATATGGTGGTGAGGAATTCATTATCTATCAAGTCTCGATTAAAATGTTTGTATCGAATGTGCAAAAATATGCTTTTATTATTGATTACTTGATTTATATGAATGTTATATTTGGAGTGTTAAAAGTAGAATTTACTTTATTTGTTAAAGAGCAATGTAATCCTCTCCCCTATCCCCCATGTTCGAAGGAAATATAACTCTATTCTCCTTCCTATTTCTTTGTATGAATATACAATTGTCATCGATTGAATATCACCTTACATGTCTTAATGGAGATAAAATTGAAATGTATGCATAAATAAACCATCTAAGCAGACTGTATCACAACATGAGCTATTTTTATTTTGTATATCCTAGTGGAGACTGGATTTTGATTCGGCGAGGCGAATGGCTTATACCTAACTTTCTAAACCCATCTCTAAAGGGATGAGGGTAGTTTAGGTCCTGAAGCGAGGGATTAGATTACCCCCATTCATTACCAATTGAATAATAAGGTGGCGACTCCATTTCTCTAGATATACCCATGGCTCGATTGTGTTCCATTAAGTCTCGAAAGAGGCTTTACATAGTGTTATGGTTGCAAATGCTCGAGCGGGATAAAAGCCTTGTTCATAGCCTCTAAATCTTCTATTTGAATGCTTGAATCATACAAGTCTTCAAAAGTCTTGGTAGGAAAGCCTGCAAGTCTATCTCTAATAAAAGAATGGGCTCCATTGATCACCAAACGAGCCTGGTCTTTCCCTACGGGCCTTGTGGTAGACCAAGTACTCAGAAAAGGTCTTGTTATGCTTTTGTCTAGTCGTCTCCAAATTCCTCAAGGTTACCCCCATTTAGGTATTGTGATGATACTGCTCCACAAATTGCTCAGATAGTGCTTCCTAATTTTATCAGATTCTCTTGGGCAAATCATGGTACCATACTATCGCATCATCTTCTAAGGATAACATGAAATGCTTTAAGATATACTCCTTCATTAAAGGAGTGGTGGCTATGACAATGGCATATTGCCTCAAATATGTCTTTGGATTGCCCTCTACATTGAACTTGGACAAATTTGGC
The DNA here is from genome assembly GCA_013180625.2 of Boswellia sacra. Lineage (NCBI taxonomy): Eukaryota > Viridiplantae > Streptophyta > Magnoliopsida > Sapindales > Burseraceae > Boswellia > Boswellia sacra. Next base: position 17,317 of record SNVD02012347.1, on the reverse strand, counting down.
ATTCAAAACTTTGGTGGCAAATCATTGTCTCCAATCTACAAAATGTCATATAGGTCTTTGATCCCCTTCAGCCCCTTCTTCTTCAAGAGAGACTGGATCTTCTCCATGTCCTTGGCTAATTGCTTGATTGATTTGGGCTCGTCTTGGACAGCTGGGCCTTTCCCCCTATCTCTACCTTGGCTAGTCTCACCCTTATCATCACCATTAACTTTAGGCAGAGGTTGGTTCATTCGATTAGGCCCATTTTATAGAGCTTCAATGAGTTGGGCCATTTGCTAATGGAGTGCGATCACATCGGCTCTTAATTGGACCATCTCTTGATTGTTGTTGTTGGATGTGGCCATGACTAGTTCCTCTTGTCTTCTCAAATGACCATCTTGTCTAACCCAAGCTATGATGGCTACAAAACAAAAGTTTCAATGCCATGCGTTCATGCATGTATGCATGATATTATATATGCTCATACAAGGGCATAAACATACTTTTAGCCTTGTAACCTTATTTCTTCCACACTCGTGAGGTCAAGCCTCTTTGCATAGGATTTTTGGCCTCATTCCCAAGTCATCATTGTGGGATGTGGGAATGCGAGATTCTCTCTCCCAATTCTAATATTCAAGTTGATGTTGGATTTCACATGATTATCATAACATGGCTTCTAAGCGTCATGATAACCTTAACTCATGGCCCATGTCCCTATTTTGTTCTTATGGGTGACTTGACATGTGGCATTCTTTCATGGTTCAATGAGGTGTGAGTTGATGTTATTCTAATCATGTGGAATTTACATCCATGGAGATGTATTTTAACATGTGGTTTTGGATATTCATCCTATTAGAAATTTCTAGATTCATCTACATGAACTTGAGTCTCAAGGGTCTAATGGTCGAGACTCCTTTGAGTGAGAGATGCCCCCTTGGGCTGGTCTCTTTTTATACCAAATCAATGGTACGTGCTCAAAGGTGGTGACACCAACATGAGTCATCTAGGGGTCGAATGGAGCCAAAGACTTGTTCAAATAGCTTACAAACATATCCAAAAACTAACATGGAAGAAAGCTAGATAAAAATTTTGAAGCCTGTAGTTGCAAGATCTAAGTAATGGAGCTGCTTCTACATCCTTGAAGTGTTCAAGTTTGTCTCCGAGTTACTACAAACAAAAACGAGAACATGAGAAACAAATAGAGAAGAAATCACATGAGCTCTAAAGAAAAGCATAAGAGTGAAAAGAAAATTTGTCGAGAGAAAATCTAGTTTTCCTATTTTCCTAGATTGGTTTATTTAGTCTTTTTACTAATTTCTTTGAACTAATTTCTTTGATTTTTCTTGTAGATTCCAAGGTGCCCACACAAATATTCCTATGTAGAGTGCTATGGAGTCATAGCTTGGATGATCAAGTGGTTTGAAGCACAACGTACATTCTTTATTTATATAAATAGCATAATAATAAGGAATTAATGATCCGTTTTTAATTATGCTTCCGCTAAATTTTTTTATCAAAAATTTATTTTCGATAGCAACATAAGAAACTATATCTTTTTATCTACAATTTGGCTATAGGTGACAAAAGGAAAGACAGATGTAGATGAGTTTGTGCATGGGTGGAGGAAGAGGAGAAGGAGAAGGATTTTTAATTCTTAAAAATTTGTTATATATTTTTTATTAAATAGAAATTCTTAATTAAATTTGTATATGGTCCTTTTATTGCCACTTGTCATTGTTTGGTATACACTAGATTCTAAGGGTCAATTTGGGATTGTTGTTGCTAGAGAAATAAGCAATTTTTGCTATATTGGTGAAATAATAAATTTTTAAACTAAGTCAGAGGGTGCTTAGTGAATTAACTTGTGACACCATGGATTCGACACATGACAAACTCTGCTGAATTGAAATGTTACTTACTAATTATTCATTTAACACAATAAACTAAATCATTCAAGTAAAATTCTAATATCTAAAGATAATTCCATTATTACAACCCGAACTAGTCTCATACTCAAACTCAAATCTCCAAATAGCAAAACAAATATCACTAATTAAAGAAAATTTATTGTCTACCAATAATGCGGCTCTTACAATCCCTCCAACCAAGCCTTAGACTAGAAGCTTACTTTGCAAAATGGTGGTGACGAGGAGCGGTCAACTTAATAAGTAACAGCACAATAATGTACATATGAAGAAACGTTAGAGAAATTTTTGAAACATGTAACTTATAAAACATTTGCTTAAGAATAATAACAATACAAACATTATCAATAACAATAATAATTTGGCATACTTGTTATCAAACATTCACTTTACAAATAAAAAGATAGCTCTTGCCACATAGTGGGCCAGTTTAAGGTTGCTGTTACTATGAAAATAATCAGCTTCTGCTTTACTATATTAAAAAAAAAAATCATCTTTAGAAAAAAGTGGGAGGGCATTTGGTAAACTAATTTTTAAAAATTGTTTTCCTTTTCAAAAGCAGGATAAACGTACTTAGGATTGTTGTTGTTGTAGCTTTTATTATTTTCAAATGACCAAAATAGATATGCATAGTATTACTTTATAATATGGACAATGCTAGGTATACAACCAAATTGTACAACTTCACTCATTCAACCTGACATGGCACAAATTCACTGGGTGGGTAAAAATAAGAAATAAATTAACTAATTTTTAATAAATAAAATGGGATCCACACATCCAATAAATTTATATCATGTCAGGTTGTATGAGTTAGGTTGTACAACTTGGTTGTATACCTAGCATTATTGTTATAATATTTAACTAATAAAATTTATAATCAATTTTTTTACTATTTAGTACAAATTCTATATAAATTATTTTATATAACTATAAATATAATGTATAATTAATTCTTCATTTATGTAAAATATATGGATGTATAACTTATAAATTTAACTTTAATTTAATTGAATATCGAAATCAAATTCATTAAAGTTTAATATTTAATATGAAAATACACATATTTATTCATAAATAAAATAATGTAAATACATATTAAATAAATGTGAATTTATAATGTTGTTTACTATTAATATTTATTAGATTTATTTAATATATATTTTTTTTAAGTAAATAAATTTATTTTATGAAATTTGAAAAAATAAAAAAGAAATTTGAAAAAAATAATATTGGTCACCAGACCGCCGCCGGAGTTGGTCATCGATGACCTTCTCCAATTCTTGTTTGGCGACACGGCCGACTCAGAATGGATCATTGTCAACTGATCTATGCAAATCCATGAAAATTTTCAGCATCAAAGGTGATGTTTGGCTGTAAAAGACGGCCAAAGATCTGTGGGCGAATCTTTTGCGTCTTTTACGGCCAAAAGCCACGTTTGATGTCGGAAATGGTCATGGATTTGCATAGATTGGCTGACGATGATCCATTATGAGCCGCGATGTCACCAAATGCGCCCTGGAGAAGGTCGTCGGTGACCAACTCTAGTGACCAGTATTATTTTTTTAAAATAAATTTGTGAAATTAAATTAAAGTATTTTATTAAAGAAAAACCAAATTTAAAAAAATAATAAATAAGGATAATTTTGTACTTTTATTTTCTAATGAGGTTACTTTTGACATTTTACATTTTGTAAGCAGAATCTATTTTTCAAAAGCATGTGGCCATCTGTTTTTGGCCTCTTTCTTTAAAACCGATTTTTTCTGCAGCAGGTTTTTATTGAAGCAAATCCAAAGCAACCCTAAACACCCATGGGTTGTTATTGCTATAGAAAAAAGTGATTTTGTCCACAGCAACAGTAACCCCAAACTAGCCCAGTGTCACCCATAGCCTAGTGACCTTGGTCAAACATTAACTTTAACATAGGCTTGCACACATTCATCATCATTAATCCAGCTGGACACATTAACATTAACTTTACATTATGCTATGTACAATAAGCCAAAACAATTGTTTACTTTATTTACAAACAAAACATTAATCAACATAAGCAGTTATTTCGCAAAAGGTGTAATGAAGTTTTGAATAAAATCAATAGGTACATGAAAAGTTTTTTAAGCATTTTTAGAATAGCATTATAAGATAAAGTTTATTAAGTCACTAAAAATTACTTTACAATCTTAAATAAGCAAAACATAAAGTCTAGAAAATCTTTTAGGGTGCGATTGTTTTTTGTCTGAAATCTGTATAGGTTTAAATTAAGCTAAAGTCTGAATAGGTTTGAATATAAAAATCTTAATGATATGTTTGTTTTTTTATTTCAATGTCTGAATTGAAATGTCTGAAAACTAATAGTTTTACACATATATCCTTATTTATTTATATATTTCATTTTGATTTGTGATTTTATTTCATATAATAAAAATATTTGCATACCAAAATTTATGATGAATTTAATTTATTTAAATGTGTATAATTGGGTAAAAAGAATTTGATATATACATGAGCTAAATGACCATAAAATAATTTTAAAAAATATATAGAGAATCATAATATAAAATTAGAAATAAATAATAATGTTTCAAAATTAAAATATTAGCCTATGTATAAATTGGTCATAAATGAATTTTATAAGGGCGTTTAAGAGAATCAAATGAGTAATAAATGATTTAGACATTTGCATTCAGATAAAAGCTAAAATTTTTAGCTTTTTCCATTCAGATGAAAATGTCTTAGAGTAAGTCTTAAGTCACAAAATAATCATCATAAAAATATCTAAAGTCTAAGAATAAGTTAAATTCAGACTTTAGAGCAAAAACACAATTAGCCTCTAAGTAAAATTCATTAACGATAAACCTCTCAACAATTCAATAAATATAGAAAATGGTAAGCACATTATAGTGGTATTACTTACCTCCAAATTTGATGAAAAGCACAGTACTTCTACTTGCTCGGATTATTGCAAAATCCTAGTAATTAACTAGGCAAAACAGTAACATTAAAATCAACTCCAATTTCACCCTATGGAATCAATCCTGAAATTCAAACATTAACGATTATGAGATTTTTATCACAAATGTCCCTATTTATAGGATTCTAAAAATTTACATGAGTCTTCATGTATATTCTATTACATGAATTTTCTCATAGCATTTAAACCAGAAAAATAAATTTTGAATAAACGAAGTTTTCATATGTGGAGAACTCAGATTGACTTTTTAGTAACAGTTTCAACATATAGAACCAGTTATGAAATTTCTTAAAAATTATAAATCAATATTATTTTTAGATAAGAAAAATATATGAAGAAAATTGATGTATAAAAAGATCATGATAAAAAGATTAGTTTATAAATCTTTCGGTAATAATATATAAAAGTTCATTAAGACGACATGTCCAGAACACATGAATAATATTCAATCCTACATATAATGTTACATGTAGAAGACGCTAGGCTATTTACGTAACATATCAACAATCAACTAACATAAGACATATGTAATGCATAATTGTTGTTCAAAAATGATTCTAATAGATTTCATTCTAATGGAATCTATAACCACTTAAACAACAATGCTAGTGAATGCTCTCCCTCAATTGTTGCACGCTTCAGCCTCTTCAAAAAAAAAAAAGGTTAGTTATCATAGGTTTAACAGGTTTTATAGCTTCAATGGCAGCAATTTTTGAATCATAGATTGGTCCCTAACAATCATGTCATAAAACCACTTTCCAAGATTTCCCAGTGCCTAAACAGTAGAGAAATTAAGCCTTTTATGATTAGACTTGTGATGAATGTGTCAACGGAAACCAATTCTAGTGTACAATTTTATGAAAGACTCATATGTGGTTTTAAGCTGTGTTTGATCAAGTGCTTTATCCCAAATTATAGATATACTAGTGCTTTTCTTAGAGACGTCATTCATGTTAAAATACCCAAAAATTTCATTTGCAACATCTTTGGGAATTTCAAGAAAATCATTAACAACATTGATAGAATACTAAATTGATATACCATAGAAATTGATTCTTTGGTAATAAAATCCTTAATTATCTATTATAGGTGTAATGTTTGCATAGAATTCTTGAATAACAGCATGCATAGGGAGTGTTGATGCCTGAAAATAGCACTAACCATGGCTCCCCACATGTCCAGAGGACCAATGAGTGACTACGCTAAGTTGGGATCTTAATCTTCTAAACTGCCCTCCCATTCGCTGGCTCCGAATAGCCAACCCACTCCTCAAACTCGTTCCAAGCAACAGAGAACATACAAGATAGCAAAGAATGTCAATGGAAGCCAGTGGTCTCTAGCATAGGCCCTCCAGCACTCAAGTTAGCATTGCTTAGGATAATGACCAAGCAAGAAAATACAAAAGAGAGCAAGGTGTGTAAAGGGAATAGAATCAGGAATAATGTTTGAGGAAGAGGGACAGTTGGAAAAAATGAGAATAAATAGCTAAACCCTACCTTTCAAGATGACACACAATCTGCAAGAGGACTCATAGTATTAAGAATGAAGGTGACAACTGCTTAGTTTAGTGTGAAAAAGATTCCCATTACTTGTCCAAACCCTAATCAAAGCTTTTATACTTCTTACTTCGTAGGTGTGAATGATCTAAGTCACTCATCATATACTGGATGAGCGACTGGATGGGTTTCTTCTTCTCTAAGTTGTACCTGCTGTGTAGTTGAATTCTGGGTGGACGCATGGAGGAGGGCACCATCCTGCTAACACCTACAAATTTATGCTTCTTGGCAGACACGTGGTTGAGGGGGACCACACCCTTTTCATAGAGACATGTTTGCTATTATAGTACAGTACTCTTTTGATGTCTCACGCCTGGTTGATCATACGAATATCGGTACTGCAAGTTGTTCAACCAACTCTTTAGTACTTTGCGCTACTCAGACTTAGGAAGACGAGGAGAACACAAAGGTAGGTTTCCAAGGTGATGCAGTCCATGCAGCCTCGAGGGTATTTTGTCTTTTCCTTGGAATTATAATGTTTTCCCTCTACACTAGTCCCCCCAGTTACAAGTCTGCGCAGTCAAAAAGCTGTGAGGAGTTGTAACTATATTTGTTTGGTGTTCTAGGAAGCAAAAATTGTTGCCTCCCTCTATACTAGTCCCCCTAGTTACAACTTTGAGAAGCGATCGAAGAGTTGTAACTATAAAGAAGTGTTGTAATGGTCGAGGAGGGGACCTGTATTATGTCTGAGGAAGTAAAGATGTAAGAGCAGGATGAAACTCGAAGGTGTAACAAGTCATTTCAAGGAACAATGGTGTCTGGTTGTAATGAAACTACACTAACATGTTTGATTAAGGTGGACGTAGGCTTTATCTGATTGAACTAATATGTGTAGACTAGGGTGTTGACCATGGTTCAACTACGGTTCCCAGCACATCATTTCATAGTCCACTATTGTGGGATGTGTATTAATAGTGGTAGGTGGGTGCAAAAAGGTAGAGCAATACACTGGTTACACGTGTCCCAACTGATGCCATTTTCTAGAAAGAGCACAGAGATTGTGACACATGGCGCTAATGAGCGGTTGGGGTGTATTGGGAAGTTTTGAAAACTTTCCCTTGTTCTCTCTTCCCACGTTTTTTAGGTTTCCTCTTTCAAAAGGAAACCTGTTTCTTTGCTGATTTACAATCTCTGCTTAGCAAAAACTCATCTCAACATTTACTTTAGTTGTGAGATTTTGAAGAAGGCATATTAGAGGTTGCTAAGAAAGTGAGCACTCGTGCAAGAAGTCTCCTAGTTGTGTGCATAGCAAGGACGATTGTGAGAAACGAGCTCCTCTATTTCCGTTCAAGGTGAGATCTTTGGTCTGGTTTTTCTCTCATTCGTGTATGTTGATGTAAAACTTGTGATGTTGTTGTGATGTGCAAACTTTATTATTTCTGTTGTTATGATTGTGATTATAACTTTGTTGATTACCTCTTCCAAGGAACCATATATTATGCTTTTGGGTGCGAACAATAGTGTTCACCATGGGTTATAGTAGGAAAATGGTGTATGACATCTATTTGGGATATATTAAGTGATAAAGGTGAGGGCTTTAAACTATGTGTGTCTATTCGGTCTAAGTTATTACTGTTTGGTAGATTAGTTATAGTGTTTAAGTTAAAAACGGGTATGTTTATATGCATTTAGTTTGTGTAAGTAGTTTAATATCGGTAGTATTTCACTAGCAAAGTAGTTAATCCCAAAGTGTTTTGGCTAGAAAGTAATATCCTTTAGGTCTCATAGATGGATAGATGGAAAGGTCAAGTAGATAATCAAGGCTTCCCGTATATGAACATGGGCTCCTTTTTTTGTTTGAAGAGTCGAGTTCCAGCATATCAAACGACGACTGTGTCAATGAGGAGCCACTAATATATTCATCTATAGAGAATATTTCCTAAAAACTAGGTTGATAACAATCTAATAGCGAGGGCAAACAACAAACTTGATAGGGGAAGGACAAATACCAAAGGGGAAGAAATAATAATGCCGTCCTTTGATACATCCGAGGAGACTCATGTTATAAGTTCTTGAGTTACAAGTTACTTGCTGTAGATGTGTAGGCTTGTAGATTTGCACTATTGCTAATATTATAGCCTTGTTTATTCTAGGCCAAGAAACACCAGTCCGATCTTGTCCCAACCAACTATGACCAGAAACATTAGGTCATTTGGGAGCAAGGCTACTACTGAGAAAGCATCTAGCAATAAAAAATCATCTAGGAAAAAGGGAAAATGTTCTATTCCTGTGAGAGACGTAAGGGACCCCCAATTTTAAGGCTTTTCCATAAACAAGCGTCCATGTAAAATTTCAGCAAAAAGGGTTGAGGAATTTTAGGTACGGTAAAATGTTTTGAGCAACATCCATTTTAGGGCCCCTGGTGTTAGTACCTTTCATCCTAGACCTAGAAGCAATGAAATCATCTTTCATAGTCTGTTTTTTCCAGTGGGAGTCATGTTACTTGTCACCCCTAAAATCTCTTATTTAGAGACTTTAAGGGTGATTGATTAAGAAAAATAATAAAAAGACATCATCAATATCTCACTTTTTTTTAAAATCATTTTCCAGTTCAGACATATATTTATACATATCACATGAATCCATTACAACATTTGGCTATTTCTTCAAGATAAATTTTACATACACTGATGACCAAACTTTGTACATAGGTTGATAATCACATAATAAAATTTCCTATCACGATTTAGGCTAGTCAAAACATTTTTCAAAACCATCGCATGCATGTAAACACCCAGACTCCCTAGGAAAGCTCTAGAACACCATTACTACGAATATCTTTTTGTGTACCTGTGGAGGGAAGGGATGAGCATATAGCCCAATAGGAAAGATTCTAACATTATACTAAATCACAAGCATTCAAACAGTTACTCAATTACATAGTTACACAACCAATTATAATAAGTCAAGGAATCATTCTTATTCACACATCGAGGTATCACTTATTCACTTGACAATCAAAGTTTTTCATCTAATGTTTCTCTTAGAGCCGTATCCAAACGGCCCATCCAAAGTCTAACATTTCAAGTTTATATTCGTGTTCCCTTTGGATCCGTATCCAAAACGGCCCATCCAAGGTTCAACACATCAAGTTTATATTCGTGTTCCCCTTGAATCTATATCCAAAACGGCCCATCCAAGGTCCAACACATCAAGTTTATATTCATGTTCCCCTTGGATCTGTATCCAAAACAGCCCATCCAAGGTCCAACACATCAAGTTTATATTCGTGTTCCCCTTGGATCATATCCAAAACAACCCATCCAAGGTCCAACACATCAAGTTTATATTCGTGTTCCCCTTGGATCCGTATCCAAGACAGCCCATCCAAGGTCTAACACATCAAGTTTATATTCGTATTCCCCTTGGATCCGTATCTAAGACGGCCCATCCAAGATCCAACACTAAGAATTTCATAACCGCATTCTCCTTGGATCCGTATTCAAAACAGCCTATCCAAGGTCCAATGCATACACCTATAAACCTTTCAATATAATTTCTAAAATAAGTCTCAAGGTAATACAGTTTTTATGAAAAATCCAGACCTGTTAGGAGGGTGCACACGAGTCGGGTCAGTTCTGTAATTGATAGGTGTCTATTTATGCATTACTTTCATATTAATTGGTCCATGTTTCTTTGCTATATTCCTTGGTATTTTTATGTTTTTGTGTGGTTTTGATGTTTGTAGGAGTTTTGGAGCAACTTGCACAAAAATGGAGTAAAACCCTTCATTTTCACCTCTGCTAATCAGCCAATTTCTCGGAGTTGATTGTATCGATATACAATTAACCGGATAACATGCTGTATACCATTGAAAACCTCTCGAAGTCTATTTTCTAGAGAAATTTACGGTTCACGAATTTATGTAGTGTACCAAAAGTTATGATAAAAATGGTATGAGAAGTGTATATTTGTAATTCCACATATCACTGTAGCATGTTATTAAATACGGGGGCATTGTAGCAAGTTACTGTAGCAGAGTATATAAACATATTTTAGAGTTTTATTTTCATAACTTGAAGAGGGGAGAACGTGGAGGAGGCTGCATCTTTGGATTTCTCTCTTCTCTTAGAGTTCTTGAAGGAGATTGAAGGCTTGGAAAGAGGAAGAACTACAAATCCTAAGAGATTTCATCAGATTTGCTAAGTTTTTCATTTCCCTTTCATTTTCTGGAATTGCTATGTATTGTATTGTATTTGTATTGTGTCTGAATATGTGTAACTAAATCTGAATTGGTTGAGGGTGATTTCAAAGCCCTTGATATGGTGTTTGTGAGTTGATTGTGCAAGAAATTTTATCCAATTCTCTAATTGAAGTTGCTTGTATTTTCCCATGTTTAATGCTTATGATTACTTGTTGATTGTATTTGGGTGGCCAACTGAATATAATCTGGATATTGTCTATTGCTAGATTAGAAATCTTGATCCGTAATTGTCTTGAATTTCTAATCATTAGTAGCAAAATTGTGATCAGAGATTGCAATTGGAGAATATAACCGAAGTTAAATAATCCGAGCTTGTGTGTTTATTGCGTAGATCAACCTGTCTTTCTTTTCGTAATGCATCCATTGAATTAAATTTAGAGAGCTTGTTCTAGGTTGTTTAATGGATAGAGATTAAATAAAGAGCCTGTTTTATTTAACAACAAAGTAAGGAAAGATTGGGATAACAGAGCTTGTTGTTATCTACGGTTGATAATTTCAATGGTATAATTGGATGACAATTCTACAATTAATTCGCAAATCCATATCTTGTGGTAGAGAATGATCCCTTAACCATATTTCTATCATTGATTAATTCCCATTTCAATTAAGTTTGCATTGTGTTATTCATTAATTACCGTCGTATTCAGTTTTTCATCTAGTTAATCAACCAACAAAAACCCCCATTTAGTTAATTGTTGCTGGAAATAACAAATTCAATTAGAATCAATCCTCGTGGGAATGATATCTTACTTATCACTTTATTACTTGTGCGACTAGTATACTTGCTAGTTTCAAACCCATCAAGTTTTTGGCGCCGTTGCCGGGGATTGATTTTCTAATCGATTTGTTATTCTGTTTTTATTGTTAATTCCTTTTTTTTTCTTTTCTGATTGTTTGTGTTTAGGCGACATGGCAGTAAACTTCCAACAATTCAGTAGCCGATTTGAGCCACAATTACATTGGAGTGTAAATGAGGTAAGCACTCAGAACATTGAACAACAACTTTCTGAGCTAACTTCTCTTGTGGAAAACATGGCTGTAGGAGATATGCAGAAATCTTATGCATGTGGGATATATTCTACCATGGAGCATCCAATCGACATGTATCCAACTTTACAAGAAGAATATATGGAACGAGCCAATGCCATGGGTGGATTTCCAAGACAATCAAGGCAATGGTATGATCCCTTCTCTAACACTTACAATGCCGGATGGGAAGATCACCCTAATTTCAGTTACTGGAATCATCAACCAATCACCCCAAATGCCATACCAAATCGGCCACAAGGTTTCAATCAACCTAGAGTGCAGCAACCATTTCAAATGCAACCACCACCAATGCCACATCAGCACCGCAACCAGCTTCACAAAACTCAGGTATGTCTCTCCAGGACATTGTTAATGCACTTGCCACTAACACAATGCAATTCCAGCAGGAAACTGGGGCAAGTATCCAAAACCTGGCAAATCAAATGGGACAATTGGCTACTAGCATGAGCAAATTCGAGGGCCAAGGCTCAGAAAAATTATCTTCTCAAACGGTGATCAATCCAAGAGAGAATGCTTGTGTGATAACTTTGCAAAATGAAGAGCAATTAGATGTCCTGCCAAAGAAATCACAAACTGATGAAGAAGATGACACCACTTCCACCATGAACAAGACATCATCCTCTAAGGTAAATCCTATAACTGCTATTCCTTCATATGTTACTCCTCCACTTTTTCCTAGTAGATTTGCAAAATCGAAGAAGGAGGAACAAGAACAAGAAATCCTGAAAACTTCTCATAAAATCGAGGTAAATATACCACTTCTGGATGCTATCGAGCAAGTACCTCGTTATATAAAATGTCTTAAGGAGTTATGCACCAACAAGAGAAATTTAAAAGGGAATGAGAAAGTAAGTGTGGGGGAAAATGTTTCAGCTGTATTGCAAAGAAAAATTCCTCCGAAATGCAAAGATCCAGGTACGTTCACCATTCCATGCACCATTGGTAATACCAAGTTTGAAAGAGCTATGTTAGATTTAAGAGCATCTATTAATGTCATGTCATATTCTATTTATGCTTCTTTAAATCTTGGACCTTTTGCGAAAACTGGTATTACCATTCAACTTGCTGATCATTTTAATGCATATCCCAAAAGAGTTGTGGAAGATGTGCTTGTTCAAGTGAATCAATTGGTTTTCCCAGCAGACTTCTATGTTCTTAAAATAGAGGATGAGACATCTCCTAATCCAACACTGATTCTTTTAGGGAGACCATTCTCGAAAACTGCTAGAATCAAAATTGATGTTCATGATGGCACTCTCACCATAGAGTTTGATGGCAAGGTGATCCGTTTCAATATTTTTGAGGCAATGAGGTACCTTAGTGACTTGAATTCTGTTTTTGTAGTTGACATTATTAATTCTTTGCCACAACAATGTTTTGAGTAAACTCGCAAGGATGGATTGGAAATGGCTATTAGTGAGCACATAGGGACAGAAAATTCCAAAGAACCAAGAAGGTTGATACAAGTGTCCAAAGAAATAGAGGAAGTTATGGTAAGCTTAGATGAGACCATAGCTATAACCACAAACAAGTATGATGTTTCGTACATTCAATTTCCTTTATCTAATGAGAAACTTCTCTCTTCTGTGATGAAAGCCCATACCTTGGAGCTTAAGCCTCTTTCAGATCATTTGAAGCATGGATTCTTGGGTGAGAATGATACTTTGCCAATTATAATAGAAATGGGCCTTGCACCAATGCAAGAATCGAAACTCGTCCGAGTACTTAGAGATCACAAAACAGCTATTAAGTGGATGATTGCTAACATCCAAGGCCTAGCCATATGCATGCAACAATTCTTGTTGGAAAAAGGATAAAAGCCTACTAGAGAAGCACAGCAGAGATTGGACCCTCCCATGATGGAACCAACGTCGGGCTGAGGACGTTAAACCAAGCGCTTATTGGGAGGTAACCCAATATGTTTTTGCAAAATAAATAAAAGAAAAATAAAAGAAAAATAAAATAAGGTAATAATGATCGATTTTTGTGTCGAGGAGATTCCTTTCGTAGGCATCAAATTGATCAGGTTTTATCTCTCTTTGACATCTGTCTTATTTGTTTTTATTTGTTTTTACTTGTTTTTGACTTTTGTTTGTTATTGTGTTGTTATCTCTTTAATGTGTCTTTAGTTTCGTTTCTGCTCTTTTCTTTTCCTTCCTTTTGTTTAATTTGATTATTCCGTACTTCGAATTCATTTGTGCAACAGCTTGAGGAAACATCCAAACAGGAGCTGAAGTCATTGCTCGAAGGTTTGAATCGTGCATATCTGGGAGAAGAACAAACTCAATCTCATTATCGGTAATATCTTTCCTTTTCTTCTCTCCAATGGATGCCGATATCTTTCTGTCAAACCTTCGTAAATATTTCCCTTCACTTCCTCAAAATGCTGTGTTTAAAATTTATAAAGTACGGATGACTAGACTTTGGGCATTGATGCTCCTAAATGTGCCTGCTAATATTCGATGGCTTATCGAAGCCAAGGTGAGATTGTCCGGTGAGCCGGACATTAATCTCGCAAAATACATGCCTGGTCTAGGAAAAGCTACTACGCCAAGAGGCGAAGAGCGAAAAGGTTACAAGTATGTTATAAATGTGCTAGATGGAATTGTAACCAGACTTGTCGTTGATTAGGTTTTGCGTCCAGGAATAGAGAAGATAAACTTTCATTTATTAAGAATGGTTTGAGTAATGAGTCGCTCGATAATGTTTTGTTAACTCTCGAGTCACATTCTTGTGGACTTGTTCAGGTGAATTGCTTAATCTATGGACACAATTTCATGATGAATTGCAGTGTTATAGTCTAGGGAATCTGACTAAAAACGACCCTGTTTGCCAGTTTATAAGAAAACTGGTGGGAAGCAAATCCCCGACTCATAGAAGGCGTTTCAGCCGTTACTGGACGTAAAACCAGAGGAAGATGTGAGCCACAAACACAACTACTTTTATATTTGAATGTGTGTTGTTGTTGTCGAATTTTATTTCTTTCTTGTTTCGTTTGATCTGATTATCAATGTTGTTTTTTGTGTTGTTGTTGTTTGTTGATTTTGTTTGTTTTAATTTCAAGTTTTCTTTTTTGACAAACCAGATGACTACCCCATGATATAAGCACACGTGGAAGACAAGTGTGGAGGTTTTGTCAACCTCTGCCGAAAGTATATCTTTACTTTTCATGCTTCACGTGGGAGACAAGTGTGGCGGTTTTGTCAAACCCTGTCGAAAGTATATCTCCATTTTTCATGTTTCACGTGGGAGACAAGTGTGTAGGTTTTGTCAACCTCCGTCGAAAGTATATCTTTACTTTTCATGCTTCACGTGGGAGACAAGTGTGGCGGTTTTTGTCAAACCCCACCGAAAGTTTATCTCCATTTTTCATGCACACGTGGGCGACAAGTGTGGAGGTTTTGTCAAACCCCACCGAAAGCATATCTATTTTTTCAAATCTCGGGGCGATAAATCTGCATCGAGCAACCCCCACCGAAATTAGGTCCCCATGTGTCAAATTTGAGAGTTTTACTTGTGTATATATCCATTTTGCATATTCTCAAATGTCATTTTATAACCTGTCTTGCACTTGAATCGCATAATACCTAACGTACATCATTGTCTTGCACCAGTTTAGAGCACTTTTAGAAATGGAGAAAACACCAATTCGCGATTCCAAATTATGCGGTATTTTGTGACACAATTGGTAAGATGAGAGTTTACAACAGCACGCTTGATCTTGGTAGGACATTAGCTGCGAGGCGTATTCAATTTGATTTATGGAGGGTGTAGTCTTGGGTTAATGGGTGTGTGTCGATAGCTGCATCCTTGGGAGGAAGTAAAGTTCTCGGCATTATCCCTAAACCATTAGCTGTGCGAGATTTCATAGGCAACACAATGGGGGAAGAGTTACAGGTCTATAGCATGCATGAGCGTATTGCACATATGGTCATTAAATCTGATGCATTTATAGCTTTGCCCGGTGGTTTGGTACATTAGAGGAGATATTTCAAATCACCTCTTGGGCACAGCTAAACATCCATCGGAAACCCATTGGTTTGTTAAATGTCAATAAATTTTTTTGATGGTTTGTTATCTTTTCTTGATCAAGCAGTAGAAAAAAATTCATCTCAAAGTCGGCGAGGCAATCCTGGTTTACACTTGAACTGTAGGGGATTTATTGACAAATTACAAGCATTCGTCATCCGCCTGATCCTCAATAGCTCGGATAGATTGGGTTTGCGGGGCTAATAAAAGGCGTAAACTGGATTGCGCTACCATCTGTAAATCTTTATCTGCTGGTTTGCTTCCCTTTTGTTTGCTTCTTTTTATTGTTTTATTTTGAGATTTTCATGTTATTTCTTTTGATTTTTTTCAGGTTATTTCTTTCGTTCCAGGTAATATTTTCTAATTTTGCCTTTTAGAGTGGTGGCTTAAAAAGTTCAAGTTCTCTTGAAACGCATTCTGGATTTCCTTAATCCATAATGGCTGAATAAGGAGGATAACTTCTAAACTTTTAGACCCATTCTAACTGAATTGTTTTTGTTTGCTGACTTGTTGGACTTTGTTATTTTATGAGTAAGTTTAGTTTTACGTAATTTAGAGTTGTTATGTGTTTTCGTCTTTATCAGCTTCGATTTAAAAAAAAATGTGGAAAAACTTGAGAATGGAAGAATATGGGGTTTCTTTAACCCTTGAAACACATTCTCTCTAAATAAATCTGTAGTTTGTTTATTTCATGTTATTTGAAATGTCTTGTTTCTTATTTTGTTCTTTCATAATAAAGGTATATAAGCTGGAAACCTTAAGTCTGCGGGCTACTGGTCCTAAGGATTGTTGAAATATACAATCTTGACTCAGGTGTAACAACGACACGTACCTCTTTTCTTGCATTTTGTGGGTCGATGATAAGATAATGATTGAATTAAGAATAACTCTTGGAAAATGATAAATGATGCATGGATCTGTGTGCTTGAAATGTTTATTGTTTTTCGCTATGCTTTTGATTCCTTGCGCAACATTGAGCACTGAGCTATTATCACTGAGTTATTTGTTTACTTAGAGAAAAGTTTATGTAATTTAAATGTTTCTCAAATTTTATGAATTCTAGACTTGTTTTGATGGTCACTCGAGGCGAAAATCCTAGACTGTGCAACTTAGGGAAATGCTTTAGGCCATCTTTGGGACCGTTTGAGCCTTAAATCGCCAACCTTTAAGTAAATTGAATCCCTATTACCCCTTTGAGCATCTGTAATCCCTTTTGTTTTTTTCATTGTTAACTCACTAAAACATTTCCTGACCTCAAATGAATTTTTTCCAAACAGTTTTATCCCTTACCTATAAGCATGTAGATCATTCATAATTAAATTTTGAGCTATGTTCTGGTTTTGGGAAGTTAGAGGAGGTTGGGATGTGTCATGAGCAATGCAAGTGAGTCCTATTGTGTTGGTAAAAAAAAAAAAAAAGCCAATCTGTGCTTATCGTCCACGTACTTACACATTGAGGACAATGTGTTGTTTAAGTGTGGGGGGAGGGGAAGTTTAATTAAAAAAAAAAGAAAAAAAGAAAAAAAAAGAGAAGAAAATAAGAAGAATAAGAGATCTATACCCTTAAGTGTTCTTGAAAAGAATGAAACAACAAAGTGTGGGG